>JAZGTK010009446.1:0-10881 GCA_036877625.1 Ambastaia sidthimunki | reverse complement strand
AATAAAATGGAGGTTGGGATGCACTGAAAGACAGATGTTAAATCATAATGTTAAAATCCCTTAAAAGTCCTTTTTTTAAGTGCTGATAAGCTTTTCCAATTATAGTCCTCTTCCATCCCCCACATCTCTCTCATACAGAGACAGAAACAAACATGCTTTCTTTACAACCACACCAGCCGTTTAAACTCATAACTCTAATTTATAACCAACTGTAGTATCTAAACAACCAATAATCCTCTTCTGGCCGAAAAATCACACAGATTGGGGCATTTATATATTAGGTGTAAAAATCTGTACAGTATTCATGGTTCATAATGATGGTTCATGGTGTATAACTGAAGCTGTACGAAAATCAGGCTTGTGGTTTAAATTTGCACGACCCAAAACAAAATTACAAGCATTGGTGCACCCTCCTGGAACAAAATTATAAAGCTGGGCCCTCCCCGGGATTAAATTATAAGGTCCTACCCCCCTACACTCCTCAGTGTAGAAGCACATTTAGTGTTTTGTTTGTCAGTCACAATGTGTGAGTGCCTACAAGGGGATGACAGCCACGATTTGAAGTTTTTAATGTCACTGAATGTCTCAGTGTCTAAGGAGATTATATCCTCCTTTGATGAAATGCCAGCCAGAGTGAAAGAGAGAGAAAGACAGAGAGAGAGAGAGGAGAGAGAAATGAAGAAATAGGAAGAGCGGAAGAGGATAGAAAAAAGGGATGGAGGCAGGCAAGCAGGAAAATGGAGTGTTTACACAGACGACAGAGAGATGAAGGCAATATCTAACAGACAGAAGACCTGGGAGACAGAGATGAAGGCAGTACAGATAGAGAGGTGGAGTGGGAGGTACAGCAAAAAGGGGGGGAAGGGTTTGAGGTGGCAGCTGGTTTGATTACGGGATTATAAAGCAGTGACTCCCTCCCTACTGACCTCCCGAAAACACTCTCCCTGCCCCTCTCTCTCTTTAACACACACACAGCCATTAACAACCCACAGAAATTGCTTGGCAAGCACAGTATTCTTTGCTGACATGTTCTCTATAGAAACAGGAAGCTGGGCGGACATTATCGAAGAGCTCACGCCTTTTTTTGTTAAACAGCCAATGGATTTTAGTAAACGTCACAGCAATGTATACGATTTAGCAATTGCTAATGCAGGAAGTATTGGAGGAGGGATACTTTCATTTTACAAAGCATTTGATTGGACAAGAGGTATGAGAGCAGTGTGAGTCATCAATATTTTAAGTCCATTTTCCTATAGAGGAATTATAGGAACACAGTGTGGTTACTCAGCATTGATACAAAACTAAACAAAACAAGTACTTTATTTAAACGACTAATGTAGCGTAAAGCAGGAAAATGGTATTAGTCATGCTGATTAAATCAACACATTCAGTCTCCCACGGGGGGTAAAATTACAAATGCACGTGTTTCCTTACTATCTGTTTAATATCTGTTTTTGTGATATCTCTAAGAAGAAAACACTGCTGAAATGATGCTTCCTATGGTTAACAGACACTAGGCGTGCCACACCAATAGTGGAGATCTACCTATCTTCTCTTTCTGTTCCTCTAAACATGAGCAGAAATGCTTGGAGACAGAGAGCGCTCTCCCCCAACACCTCACGCACAGCGCTCATTCAAACAGAGAGGCTCTTAGCAGAAATAATCACTCCAAGGCCAGAAACACTCTACACAAGTATGTGAACACAGACGCGGTTCAAGCACTAACAAGAACCTGCTATGTGACTGAAATCTGAAAATAAGCAGATAAAACGCATCCATCCCTGTCCATATTTATAAGCTGCTTTATGTAAAACATGCCCACTGTAATACTGGCAATATTCTGGATAGATGAGTGGCATTATGAGTGGCATTATCTAACTATTTTTCTCCTCGTTATGTGTTTGCCATGTTTTTAGAATTACTTTAGACATGACACTGAAAATAAAGTTACAAATAAGCTTTGTACATAAAAAATACAAATAAAACTTTAAAGACTGAAAAGAAAGCACTTTTTTATACATTCAGGCTATTTTTGGGAGGATTCAAAACATGCTGTTTGTCAGTCCCTAGTGTACCGGAATCATATCAAAATGTGAATTTAGTGTATCATTGCAACCCTATAGTTTTTACAAATGAGGACAAAATAAATATTTTCCAAAAGAAAAACGTTGTCAGATTTAGGAAACTCCTGGGGATTGTTAGGTAGACTGCAGACACACACACACACACACACACACACACATACACACATACACACATACACACATACACACATACACACATACACACATACACACATACACACACACACACACATACACACACACACACAGTCCGCCTCTGTAAAAGCTTATTAAGAGCTGCATGGCAGGTTTCAGGAGTGCAATTTTCCATTTCTTTCATCTGAAATAATTTTCACTTCAGCTGTTCAAAGGCAAAAAATTTCTCTCTGAAACATGAATACAGCGAGTCTTTTCTCCCTCTCCCTCAGTTTCTTCATGTGGGTGTGTGTGTGTTCAAAACTTGCAGTGTGTGTTCACCCCTCACTGGTGATGGGTTAAATGCTGAGGTCACATTTTGGTTATGGGTAACCATAACTGACAAATACATTTCACTTTCACTTCACTTTCATTGTCTCAAACATTTGACATGCTTCCAAACATTCAGATTACCAGCCTAGTGTAGCCCAAATAAAACAGGCCCCTGGTGAAATGCCACAGTGTATTTGCCCTTCATAGGTCAAATTAGTCACCTAGAAATGGACTCTACCCCCATCAGCCAAGAGCCAGAATTAAACAGACTGCACTCACTACTGCTTAACACACTCTCATAAACTCAGACAAACACACTCTTTCTGACAAACATACAAACAAACTGTCACTTAATATATGCTCAAATAAACCCACATAAACAAAGTGAATGCCTGTGTGAAGGAATATTAGACCATCTGATTACACACACAAACACAAATCATGGGCACTAGTTTGACAGCTGATTACTGTGCTTCACTTGTTTCCAAAGCCAGGCTTCCCCTAAGGATGTCCTATTAGACTCAAAGTAAAGTAGAACAGGGACAGAGAGAGAGAAAGGGAAAGAGAGCGAGAGCGAGAGAGAGAATGCAAGATAAGAGGGCTGTCTGTAATCCTCTTTTAAATACATTTACTAGTACACACACACACACACACAGATGGAAGGATTTAATGATGCATTCATTATCTTTTAGACCAATACTGATTTGGCCTTAAATGTACAATAACTTGCGTCATTATGTCCGAAATAAACACAAAAACAAATCACACACAAACCCATCTGCCCTGCTTGGAGAATAACAACATAAAAGCAATGTTAAACTATGTCAATTCTTATTGTAAGCAATGAGATCTGTGCTCATTAAAAAACTGTAACTTCTGTTTCTGGGTGAATTATAATACAAAGGGATTATTTAATGGGAAATTCCTTTATATTAACCATCCATCTCCCCCAGGACATCAAAACTCGGATAAAATCTACACAATGGTGAAGAAAGCAGCTCCGCCTATTTAGATAAGTAAACACACACAACAACCCTCTTTATTCATCTAAAGACTTATATGAGAGGAAATAGCAAGATAAAAGGACAAACAGAGCGCAAAGAGGAAGAGAGAAGTGAATAATGAAGAATAGGAGGGGGGGAGAGAAGTGTGCTTTCTTAAGAGCAGAGAGAGAGAGAGAGAGAGAGAGAGAGTTAGAGAGAATTTTACTAGAGGGAAACTAAGCTAACACTGCAGTCTTACAAACTCAACCTACATGCCGTACACACACACACACACACACGTTTGTTTCACTATACTGAGGTGATAATAGGCCTTAATAAAATGCCTTAATTTTAAAGGTAATTTTAACAATTTGGCCTTCACAAGCATAGTCAAGTCTGTACACACACACACTCACAGTAACATAAGGTAAAGCCATTAAACAATTTCAGCAATATTGTTCACCATTAATTCAGTCAAAGTTGAAGTTACAAATGGTCATTTTCCCCAGTGTAGTCTGTGATAACACACCAAACAGCCACAAACCACATACATCATGTTAAATTTATCACTGTCATCACTGTATCATCACCATTTATAACATTTACAAAAGCCACAATTACAGACACTTACCAGTGCCAACAACATAACCAGCCAGTTGTGACCGAACAAAGCTCTCCTTAGCACTAATACTTTCTCATGTTACCACATAAATGCCATTAAAGGGTTTTGTTACTTGCTAATACCAGTAAAAAATCATTTCAATATAAGGTAATTCACATCGATCTGTAAGTGGTTTAGAAGGAAAAGTACTGTCAGTCAATCAAGGGTCAGTTTTCTCTTAAAATATCTTGTGTTTTGTTTCTTTAACCCTCTAATATTGACTCTCCATACTGACACACAGCCTTAAGCAAAGTTTCATAACAAAGCATTGAGCTATTTACACTGCAGAAAAGAGTTAGCCAAACCAATTTGATCTGATTTGTTTTTATCCTTGGGACCCTAATAACCCCCTGCATCATTTGCTCATTTCTACTTTTATCTTCCTCCCTCAAATTTCCCCCACTTTCTTATTTCCAAAGACCTGGGTCTTACCAGTAACAGTGACAAGCATCGGGGCCACCAGCGGTCGGTTGTTGTCCAGTTTCCGACTGAGACGGATCTCTCCGCTTGTGTGATTCAGCAACAGCAGGTGCAGCTCGTTTCCTCGCTCTATAGTGTAGTAGAGACGATCTGAAACATCTGGGTCATGGGCTGGAACCTGTCCAATAACACCACTTGGAAATGTGTTGGATCGATTGGATACAAAGTTGTTGAAGATGATTTGAAAGTCTTGCATTTGGGGCCCATTATCATTCTGGTCAACGAGTCTGATTCGCACCGTGGCTCGACTCACTAACGGTGCTGATGTGGCCTGGACAACGATTACATACTCGTTCCTCGTCTCGTAGTCAAGGTCAATTAAAGATGTAAGTTCTCCTGAAAAAATGTCCATCTGGAATATTTCTGGAATATTGCCCTCCACAATCTGATACATAATCTGCGCATTTGGGCCCTCGTCTGGATCTGTCGCTGTAATCTGAGCCACGACGGAACCGACAGCACTGTTCTCTTTGACTCGAACCTCAAAGTCATCAGCAGGGAACACGGGGGCGTTGTCGTTAACATCCATAACGCTGACTTGAATGTGTACAGGTGTTCTTTGAGGCG
Source organism: Ambastaia sidthimunki (assembly GCA_036877625.1). NCBI lineage: Eukaryota > Metazoa > Chordata > Actinopteri > Cypriniformes > Botiidae > Ambastaia > Ambastaia sidthimunki. Next base: position 5,659 of record JAZGTK010009446.1, on the reverse strand, counting down.
GAACGCCACGATCCACAGCAAATGCGGTCAGCTCATAGAATGGAACACTTTCACGGTCAAGTCTTCTGACAGTCCGAACTATTCCAGACGTCGGTTCTATGGTGAAATCCCCATCACCATCCTCTCCATTCTGGAATGTGTATTGGACACGACCATTGGCATGAGCGTCACGGTCCGTAGCGGAAATCTGCAGAACACTTGTGAAGGGCGGGGCATCTTCGCTGACTCCACCCTGATACCTGGGGCTCAGGAACTGAGGTGCATTGTCATTGACATCATTAACATTGACCTCCACGTATGTGGTGTCGGATTTTTGTGGAATTCCATTGTCACGAGCAGTGATGGCTAGCGTGTAGGTCATTTGGTCTTCATAGTCCAGTTCAGCCTGGAGTGTGATGGCTCCAGTTGCGGGGTCGATGCGGAACTGTGGTATGTTGTCTTCCAAGTAGTATGTGATGCGCGCGTTTTCTCCGACGTCTTCGTCTGTAGCACTTATAACTACCACGGTGCTTCCAGGAGGCCGGTCCTCGTTTACGCTCACCGAATAATGCGCGCTCTGGAATACAGGGCGGTGTGTGTTGGCATCTGTGATGTTGACGTGCACCTGACAGGTGTCGTGGAGCGTTCTGTCAGATGCGGTGACTGTTAGCACATAGCGACGCTCTTGTTTGTAGTCCAAAGGCAGAGCAAGAGATACGAGCCCAGCGCCACCAGCTGTGCTAATGGCGAAGCGATTACGCGTATTTCCGCCAGTGATTTGATAAGTGACTGCGCTGTTTACATCACGATCAACAGCGGTTACGCTGACCACGCTCGTTCCAACAACCGCATCCTCATTTAGCCGGACATAATACTCTTTTTGTAAAAACTCTGGTCTATTATCATTAACATCCATTACTGTGATCGTAACGCTAGCCGTGGCGGAAAGGGGCGGGGCACCATAATCACGTGCCTCGACGCCGAAGAAATAGTGCTCTACTGATTCACGGTCAAGCTCTGAGCTCACTGTCACCCAACCAGTGGCTGCGTTAATAACAAACGGAGTATCCATCCCAGTTCCTGTTAAACGGTATTCCAGGCGCGCGTTGTCACCGTTATCTGTGTCAATAGCTTGTATGTGGAGAATAGAGTGGCCAATGGGAGCGCTCTCTAACACTGTAGCTTGAAAAGGTGTAGATACAAAGATTGGTGGGTTATCATTGACATCTGTGACCTGCACGCTTACAATTCCAGTGTTGTTGGACAGTGGTGGGCGGCCGTTGTCCTGAGCCCGCAGACGCAGCGTGTATTCACGTTCAGTTTCAAAGTCCAGTGGCGCGACCACTTGGATTTCTCCAGTAACGCTGTCAATAGCAAACTGCCCTCGGCTGTTTCCACTAATAATGTTGTAGTGCACAGCAGCATTGACATCTTTATCCTGGTCTGAAGCACTGACTTTAAGAATTTCAGAATGCGGGCGAACATCCTCCCTAACAGCAACCACATATCGCTTTTGACTGAACTGTGGCACATTGTCATTTTCATCCAACACAGTGATGTGGACGCTAACAGTAGCCGACCGTGGCCCCGGCTCTCTCCCTTGGTCATTTGCTTCCACCAACAACGTATAACGCTCGTTTGTTTCTCTATCAACTATCCCCCGTGTTGTGATCAGTCCTGATCGTGGATCGATCTCAAACGCCGAGCGTGCAACAGCCGCACTTTCTCCAATGAATCTGTAACGTATGTTTGCGTTTGCCGGTGAGTCGAGATCCGTTGCGCGTAACTGTAAGATAGGATATCCCTCTTCCACGTTTTCTCGAATCGTCTCACGGTACTCATTTTGCTCAAACACGGGGGAGTGATCGTTACGGTCTGCCACAGTGATGGTCACCATCGTTGTTCCAGAAAGGCGGGGTGAGCCATGGTCTGTGGCAGTAACTCTGAAGTAGTGCAGGTCCATGTGTTCTCTATCCAAAATGTGTGTGGTGGTGAGAAGGCCAGTATTTGGGTCAATTTGGAAGTAGTCCATGGATCTGCTGTTCATTAAAGGGGCCATGCTGTAACTGAGTCTGGCTGCCTCTCCAGCATCAGGGTCGTCTGCTGTCATAGCTATAACTGAGGTACCAGGGGGCTGGTTCTCAGCAACCTGAACCTGATAGTTATATTGGGGGAAGTGGGGGTGTCTATTAGCAGCTCTACGGGAGCGCCCAACAGGAGGGACACCTGCCTGCTCTCCATTAAATTCCTCTTTTTCTTCTCTCTGCACTTTATCATTCTCTTCCTCTTTTTGTTTCTTACTATACTGATTTGTTGGTGCATTTTCTGCCCCATCTCCACTGTGTTTAAACTCATCTCGTTCAGTCCATATTCCCTCATCATGCCACTTTTTGTTCTCATCTTCCTTACTGTCTAACTGAGAGGTGTCATTATTTTTAACATTTTTTCTCCTATTTAATAAATCACTGTTTTCCTTAACTGTCTCTTCCTTTGTGTCTTCTGCAATCACCCACTCCATGCTTTCTTCCCTTTCTCTCTGTGCACGTTGCCTGTTACCCTTCCCCCTTTCCTCCCCTTTTACCCCTCCTTCTCTCTCTACCGTCCTCCCACCACACTCAACCGCGGCTTCCAGCTGCTGCTCTCGCTGACTGACACCCTCAGCTTGTAATGACACTCGTTTACCGGATTTTAATTGTGGTCGCGTGACTCCCCCATCGGCGCTTAAGCCGTCTTGGGCGCTGTAGTCATCATACTCTGCACGCGTATTTTCCACCGGGACGGAGTCCCGCTGCGCACTAGAGCAGGGATAAAGTGAGCTTTCTCTTTTTATAAAGTCGCTCTTTTGGTTGCCATGAATATTGTGTGTTTCATTCCAGTTTTGATCATTGGGCCCGTTGCTGTTGTTTTGATTACGTTTTTGTGCGCAGTTGTTATTGTTACTATTCCAATTCCACAGAAATAAACTTTCAGTAAAGTTTGTAGAGTAAGAAATCGCAGAGTTTGTGTTTGGAGCTGTCCACGGAGCGGCTGGTGCTGATTCTTTCTTTGCGCTCTCCGTGTGCTTGCCTGTAAGATCGCGACCTCCCGTATTAGAGTGTGAGTCACGGAGTCGTTTAGTAAACTTGAGCTCAACTAAGAGGTAGATGTGCGATGCAATATCAGTAACAGATGAGTCAGAGTCGTGCTTATCACTGATATTCGAGTCAAAGCAAGCCGCGTTGATTTTATTTGATGTATGATAATAAGCGTTTTTAGAGTGCGCATCAGAGGATGTTTCAACAGGAGAGATGCTGTTGATCCAGTCAGCCTGTGATATTAAATCTCCAGTTGTTGAGTTGTTATATGAAAATGTAATGTTTGTATTTCCTCTTGCCTGCCCTCCAGAAACAGAAAAGCTTATGCCTACTGGGCGCTTTGGAGAGATGCTGAACTGGTGCCAGTCACTGTTGTTCCAGGCTGGATGTCTTTCAGAACAACCTGTGCACATGACAGCTGATTCCGTGATCCGGTGCGACTCGGGACAGCTGCTCGCTTCGCCTGCTTGTTCTGGAGAGTGGAGCTGCGCGCATGGTTCCGAGCACCCTCGAGATTTCCCAAAGCTTGTTTTAAAAGACCCATTCCAGCCCTTTCTGTTGAGATCGATAACATTCAGGGAGCCTGAAAGGGGATGGTCCGTTGTCGCTTTGTCCAATTTATTGGCGTCCAAGACACTGCACGCCACATTAGAATGAGAATAGTATTTCGATAACTGCCGTGTTGGTCTCTTGGCAGCAGTAAACTTCCGTTTTGAGTGACATGGGCAGTGATTAGGCCTAGATTTCATATCCACGGTTCCACTTCTGTCCAGCTGCGAGCGAAACACCCCACAACCCAGTTCCCGGTGCTCACTTTGTGCAGCGACCCTGTCCGTGAAACTGCGTAATTGTGGCTGTTGCCGCGAACACGCTTTAGTCCTCTGTATAGTTCTCTTTTTGCCATACTGAACTGGAGAGTCGAAAACAGGAGAAACAACGCCCTTCTCTTCCCCGTCACCGTCGCTCCAAACTGGCTGGTGATGACAGCGTCCGGTGTGTGGCGTCGGTTCTGGTAATGTTGAATTCCGGTAATCCAAACACCACGGACAAGAGGGGATTCCCACTGCACTGGACCGTAAGCATTGTTCCCACATTAAACAATGTAATCGCCGTCCATGCGACTGTATCGTCCGCGCAGGGTGGATCTTCCAATTGCCCCCAGCCAAAGCCCCCGTTATCGTTCCGTCGGGTAGGCTGGTGCTTTGGGTGTCTCCGGGGGCTGGGTGGAAGCGCAAAGAGCGGCAGCACAGCCCTGCTGCACTCTCCGGGATCACGGTGAACAAAGAGCTGAGGAGAAGGTGTAAGAACAGCGGCGAAAGCGAGCCCAAGTCCAGTAGCAGTGCAGCCATTAGTCTGGTGAAATCCTTTCTCTCCGTTCCCCCCTCTCCCTTTCAGTCTCTCTGTCTCTCTGTCTGAGCCGAAGTCTCTCTTTCTCTCTCCAAACGCCGGCTAAGTGGCCAGCTCATCCACCACCGCCCGACTCCTTCCGCCGTGCTCCCCGGTCGCTCGGTGATCCCGGGAAGCGCGCATCTACTCTCGGTGTTTGGTAGAGCTCCGGCTAGCAGCGGCACGAGCGCAGCATCTCTCATTCACATCCAACATGGCTCACAGCGAACCCGGTGCTACCTTCACTCCTCCCCCTCTCGCTTCTGTCTTTCTCTCCTTCTCTCTCACTCACGTTCTCTCTCTCTCTCTCTCTCTCTCTCTGAGTCTAGAATGGTTTGTTCCAGTGTACGCAAGGCTGTTTCTCAGACGCCATGTCCACCACTGGCGAAAAGAATTAAATGTGACAACCTATCGACATTAAAGTGAAATCATACAAAAAGTTACATTTGAACAGAACTGTATATATTCAACGAATAAATAATTAATTTAAATTGTATTCAAATGTTTCATTCTATACTAAACAGAATTTCAAACATTGTTTTATCTCTAATAAACAAAAGGTATATATTTTTAAAGGTATTTTTTTCTGTGAGTTTATGGTGGTATTGTGCATTAGATTTAACAATCAGTTGGAGTCTACCTGTGACGTCATGTTTTATCCAAGGAACAATTTCCCGAGGCGTAATTTTTCACATTCTGTGTGGGCCTGCTGAATTTATATTACTTTTTCTTTCTCTCCTTCCAGTTCCCAATCCCACTCAGTATACACTGTTGACGTGGTGTTTGACATGGACACCAGGCGTATGATTTTCTTAAAAATTTTCATTTTATTTCAAATCACACTGCTTGTGGGTGAATTTTAGAGGCACGTGTCAAAGCCCTGCATGGCGTACGTACAATCCACGCTTAGTCAGAAATAGACTTGCGATTTACAAAAACCAATCTGTCTCGCACAGTCTGCCTGCCACTGACACGATTGGAACGAATCCACGAATGTTGAAAATTCATACGGCTCAATAATACTGCAAGCTCTCTCTCTCTCTCTCTCTCACACACACACACACACACACACACACACACCGATAAGCTGTTCCCGTGCTCTCATCTGAGCTGAGCAGAGCTGACTACTGTAAAGGGCTTGCGTTTAGTGTGTAGTTACCAGTGATGTCTAAGCAAAAAAGAAATCGTTTGCCAGTTTTCCTTGTTGACTGTGGAGGATG
>JAZGTK010009445.1:0-17261 GCA_036877625.1 Ambastaia sidthimunki | reverse complement strand
TACTTATTATTCCCTTTGAGCTAAGGCTTAAATTCCCTCGTTTCAGCGGAAGAGCGATAGTGTTTTAAATAACGCTTTCCAACCCGGCTGATACGCTACAGGGACAACAATTTATGGACATTTTATATGTAAAATAAATTACGAGTGAAAGTTAACAGAGCAGCTAAAGCCTAAGATTTTGTAGGGTGGCAAAGCATTGTAGACATGACAGATATATCTGTCTGTGCCACCTGGAACAAAATATGACATTTATGTGTGCGAGAGAGATTTCTCAAATCCAGAGATGCGACTTTCAGCTTAAAGCAGCTCAAACATAATCATGCTATTAAAATAAATCTAGCATTCATGAAAGATGAATCTAGCATTCTTAACAAAAAGCACAAATTATGTATTTATGCATAAAATAAAGTAGGGTTTAATCATTACACACAATAGTGGAGAGTGTGTGTTTTGCCTGGGTTTTTTTCAATAGCCTGTCGGTAAAGTGAAGTTTGACCTTGACAGCACAAGCTTGAGTTTTATACACTACAGTTTTTATCCTGAGCTCTACTTTGAATTTGTTGATTTTAATGATTTTGGTGCATCTCAAAGGCAGCAAGTAAAACATATACTTTGTTTAGTTTGTTTGAAAAATTTGTCCATTAATTGCTTTTTAAAAGCAGTCACGTTTTGTGAGTTTTTTTTTTTTTAAAGTGCTCCTTAAAGCATGAAATCAATATTTTCCCTCTGGCTAGTGCCTTTGACATCACATCTCACAGTAGATAATGAAGGGCTTGTGACTGTTTTGCCCTCAGCATTTTCCGGGTGTAATTTTCCTGTGACTAAAGAGTGAATAGCACGAAGGTGGTTGACCAGTGTTTGGTCATCAGTTAATCAATAAGAATTTTAGACAACCAGGTCCAGTTTGCTGCATTTCCGCTTGATTTCAACTTGGGTCTTTTCAAACACATTTTATGCATTTGTACAATGTAAATCGAATGTATAAAAATTGCGGTTAATTTCTGTTATGCAAGAAGAATTTTAGACAGTGTCTGACACTAAAGTATTGTAATCATGATTTTGTCCACCAAAACTCGTCCTCAACTGTGTTGAGTGCCCTAAGATGGTCTGACATAAGTCCTTGAGTTTGTCGTGTGTGTCATGACATTTCCCATCCACACTGGCAGCTTTGGAGGTCAGTAGGTCGCTGCATCATAAGTCATTAGTACAGTAGATGTTCCTATTCTTGGATACCTTAATATTATTCTGTATAACTGTGTAACTTACCATAGATTTTAAACATTTAAACTGAAATGTATTGTCTATATCTTTTTTTGTAGAATGCATTACACAGATGAGTGTGTCCATACAATAAAACATCTCAGGTTACGTATGTAATCCTGGTTCCCTGAAGGGAACGAGACGCTGCGTCGAAACGCTATGGGAACGCTATCAGCTTTTATGCACTCTGAAACACCTGTTGCAACAATCAATTGCGGGGCGTGGCATCACAGACGGCTCGGGTTAGCTTTGAAAGTGAATGAAGCGGGCGCAGGCAGGTGGTACCTGAGGTATGGCCCTGAGACGCAGCGTCTCGTTCCCTTCAGGGAACCAGGGTTACATACGTAACCTGAGATGTTCCCTTTCAGGAACTCGAGCTGTGTCGAAACGCTATGGGAACGAGATGCCAACTCTGCCATAGTGAAGGGACCCCTGCCCTATGTTGCGGCCTTAAGGCACCAGAACAGAAGAACTAGGAGTGGCCTGGACATCCAGGCCGTAATATCTGACAAAGGTCAGCGGAGTGGACCATCCGGCAGCGTTGCAGATGTCCTGCATTGGAGTGCCTTAGAGCCTTAGAGGCTGCCATACCCCGGGTGGAGTGTGCTCTGGTCCCCAGAGGAGGGGGAAGTCAAGAGGCTTCATAGGAGATACGAATTGCATCAACAATCCAGCGGCTAAGCATTTGCTTAGAGGCAGGTTGACCCCTCTTGTGTGGGCCAAAACAGACCAACAGTTGGTCAGACTTTCTCCACTGGGCAGCTCTGTGGACATACGTGTGCAGTGCTTGCACTGGACACACACAATTTAGCTTCTCCTGGTCTTTGTCCCCGAAGGGAGGAGGGCAGAATGCCTGGAGCATGACTGGCCGTAGAGTAGAGGAAGGCACTTTGGCAACATAACCCGAAATACTTTGGCCAAGCCAGGTGCAAAGTCTAGATAAGTAGGGGCCACTAAGAGGGCCTGAAGGTCACCAACTCTTCTCAGAGAGGAGATGGCTAAAAGAAAGGCCACCTTGGCCGAGAGATGCAGATCAAGGATCTGATGAATATGCTCACAAGGAGGAGCACATAAAGCCTCTAGAACTACGGCCAGGTCCCACGGGGGGACTCGAGATCGCACTTGAGGCCTCAGCCTCAACGCACCACGGAGGAAACGTATAACCAAGGGGTGTCTACCCACTGAAGAGCCCTCAATAGGGATGTGGCAAGCAGAAAGCGCTGCCACATAAACCTTCAGGGTGGAATGAGTCAATCCCGTGCTTTAGACATGTGGAGGAAACCTTGGTTTCTCTTGCAGGGCCCGGTGCAGGGGGGAGCAGCGGGCACCGTATAATGCGGTGGACCGCGCTGACCTCCAGGTGGGGCTACTCTCCGAGGCCCTGCCATATGGTCAGGGCCTCTTACCCTGGCCCGAAGGCTATAAGAGGCTATAACAGAGGCTATAGAGGCTATAACAGTCCTCAGATCTTGCTTTGAGGACTTCGGGCCTGAGCATCTCTTTACCCGCACCCTAAGAGGAGGGGAACGAGTGGCTACGCTCTGCCTCTGTGTGTCCCTGTATGATGAGGAGGTATGCGGACGGGACTGCTCCCGTTTAGCAGTCCCAGAGGAATGAGAGGGCGCGAGGGAGGAAGTGCTGGAACGCCTTCGCTTGAAAAAGGACCCTGTCCTTTTCTTTTATTTTGGACAGGGTCAGCCATAAGTGAGTGTCTCTCTGCGGCCACCAGGGCTGCCATAGACCTGCCGATAGAACGGGCGGTGTCCTTGGTGGCACACAGGGACAAATCGGCAGTTCTCCTGAGCTCCATCACATCCTCCGATGTAATGCCCTCGCGCTTATCAATCCCCCTCAGCAGTTCAGCCTGACCTGCTGCAACATACCCTCTGCCCACCAGCGTTGAGGTATATATTGAGGAATATACGTTGAGGAATATGCTGAACAGCCTGCTTCTCGGGGGGCCAATCGATATTCAACCTAGCCACTGCCCGAGTAACCACCTCCACGAGCTCATCATAATGAGGGAACACAACAGGCTCATCCACACTCTCTACGTCCAGTTCTTCTGTGGACGAGAGGTGGAAAGCAGATGCCTCCCTCTGGGGGGAAGAAACCGCAGTACGTGCTTCTGAACCCAGAGAACGGGAGGAGGACCTGACGGGTGAGGAGTGAGATAGGGAAACACCCGTCTCAATTCCCTCCATCAGGTCCAGCTGCGACCCCCACGAATGCAGCCGCCACTCCGCCTCAGCGGAAGCGGGACCAACACCGTGAGGAACGCTAGTGAGGGCTCCCTCCTCAAAGAGAGCCCTCCTGGAGTGAAGCACACGCAAGCTGAGAAGCTCGCAATGAGGACAGTCAGCCCCCTCAAGAGCTGACTGAGCGTGCCATGCTCCCAAACAAACTACACATAGAGCGTGTGCATCCCCACCCGTAATGAAGCACGGGCAGGGAGGAACACATGCTCTAAAATGCTCACTCGAGCCCCTAGTCTTTCCCTTAGCTTTTGGCATATTTATTTTCTTTACACATGATTTATTCTTACAAGGCAGTATGAATGAATAACTTGGTTACAGTTGCTATTTCATTCCAAGTTGTATGCATCACTTCCTGGATGTTTGACTCCCTCCTAGGAGAGTGCTAAAAAAGAGCAATTAAATGCTCTTTTGTGGCTGATAATGAAGTACAGTATGGTGTATTAGAAATGTGAATGTCAGTTTGCGAATTTACTTTATTTTGTTATCCAACCATTGCATGTTGGAGGTGTTTAAACAGCAATTTATTGTGACCACTGTATTCGGTAAAGCCCATCAATTAGTGAGGCTGCTCTTGATTATTAAGGTCAGCCTGTTAGAACCGTGAGGGGGGGGACATGAGGCTGAGAGTTGTTTAGCTTTTGCTGATTGTAGCACTTGTTTTTCTTTGTTGAAGTGGTGAAGGTAGGCACTGAGTTGGCACTGAGCCTAGTGCCATTTTGGCTGTAAATATTGTTTATTTTTGTATTTTTATGCATTTGTATGTAACACCTTTCCACTGGTGTTGAATAAACACATGGGATGATATACAAAGCCTTCCTACCACCTTCCTGACCTTGAATGGGTCATACTACAACACTGATAAATGATAAAAAAAAATTCAATCATTATGAATATGAGTCATTTTTAGTCTAGTCTTTAAAATCAATTGTATTTGATTTATTTCTTAACAGGATGACAAAAAAGAAAATCTTTGATTAAATGTCTGCTAGTCAATTAGCACACAATGTACTGTATGTGGTCAAACACTATCTGTGTAATCTAATAGCAAGCAGCATCTTAAAAAATACACCCTAACAATATTAAACCCTAACAATAATGTTTTCAACCACAGGCTATATCTGCAAAATAATGTCTTTGTGTGACATTTGAAACGCAAGAATGTTTTGTTGTCACCATAAATTCATTACTTGCTAGTTGTTATTGCTGTTAAGGTGTGTATTTACAACACTATCAAAACTCATGTGCTATCCTGCAAATTTTTCCGGGGCCATCACTGATCATCTTATTAGAAATCACTAACTCTAACTCTGAAATGATTACCTGTTGTGTCATTACTGCTAATCACTGTCAGAGGGAACATAGCTCACAGTAACCAGACTGCCATGATTGTGCGTTGACCCCTCTGTGTGCCCGTGTGTAATGATGAATAATGATGTTCCCATGTGGCAGATTAGAGGAAGTATGTATCTTGAGTGTGAGTGTTTGTTTACAGTAGTACTTGCAGTCAGACAATTTTCTCATTTTAGGCAAGTTTCCTAAATAAAGAATGACTAAAAAAAGACTATTATGACCTGTGGCTAAAGCCTAGTCCACTTCCTGTGTTCCTCCTGAACCATAAACAGAGATTTAAGATTGCAAACATTTACTTAATAACAGTAAACTGTCTAAAAACTGTTTATGATGTTTCATCACATATAAGATCTTGTGTCAGTTGCCATTCCAAAGGAAAACCAGTTGCCATTTTTTTGCTCAGCTAAGTATTACAACTGTCAATCTGTCAACACTGGCAAAATGTCCCTCAATTGTGCAATCTCACTAATTTGGGCTGTAACATTACATATTTACTCTTATGTTTTTTGAAGGCCATTGTAATTTGATGTTATTTTGATAAAGATGGTGTGTCCTCAATCATGACTCATCTTACATTCCACTCATCCACTCTTTTAGGACTTTTTTTTTGGGCGTGCAGCATGTTTTTGAAGATAACTGTCCAAGATTAGACACATTCTGAGTCTTCAGATAGCAGTGTGTGAATCACTCAGTGCGCTGGGGAAGTGGTGGAGCTGATCTGCTTCCATGTGACGCTATCAGAGAACTGTACTGACATTGCAACAATTGTGCCCAGATACTTGACACTAAGTAAATAAATGTATACTAATTGTAGGTGATGTGACTAGTTGAGGTTAGAGGTATATGACACTATCCAGGATGTAATGGGTAGTGAATATATCTACCAAATCATTTTTTAATTAGAACCATCAAATAGATGTAAATCTGCCTTTTAAAATTTATGGTAAAAGTGAAATAATAGTGCATTAGTAAATTAACATTTGTATTATTCATGCAGATTTGTTTGTACGTTGTACATATGCTTATCAAATACCTAGCATTTTCTTAATTCTTATCTTCAAATCCTGTCTACCTTAAAGTATACAACCTCATTATCTCAGCTTTATCCTCATTACCACAACTTTAATCATATTAGTAATTCCCACCTTAGTACCTCAACTTTACTAGCTCACTAGCTTAGTATGTTACAACCTGACCAGTTAATTTAACCTTTTTACGTTAACCTTAATACATCAATATCATTACCTCGACCTCACTAGTGATTTTCAATCTTATTACTTCAACCTCTCTAGTACTTTCCACCAGTGCTTTCCACCTCTGTCTAGCTTAAACATTGTTAGTAACTACTAACTTTGTTAGTAATCTCATGGCATCAAGATGTTAAATTAAATGTACAAAGGAATAACAATCATAACCCAATAGGCAGATTCTCCTAGTGTTTCGATTGCAAGACAAAAGAAAGTTTAAATGATTTATGGATTAACATCACAAAGAAATGTGCTGTTATACTAAAAATAAGAAATGTTAAATGGGATATGTTAACTAGACCCCATTGTGAGTGAGTCAGCTCATTGTGAAATGAGTTTAGAGATTTTGTTATTAAAGTTACCTTCAGCAATTATGCTGCAACTTATATAATAAAACAATTGATGTACTTCACTCTCACCCCCTCTTCGTGGCTGCCTTATATTTGAATGAAAATATATAAGAAGGACAGCAACTACGCAGATGTGAATGCTTGGCCGACACGTTGCAAGCAATGCAATGTAGTCCTGATGTACTTAAAGCTGCAAACTTTTTAGGTTAAAAATGTGTTATTGAGCAAATACACAACAGATCAGTGTTTAAAACTGTCTCCTTACCCTGATTCAAAATGGTAAACTTATAATAATAACAACATATGACATAAATAAATATAGATGCAAAGTAATATGCAATTTTAATTTTAACCTTACTATTTTATTACTATTATTACTACTTACTATTATTATTATTATTACTATTATTATTATTATTATATTATTACTATTATTACTACTATTTCGAAAACATTCTTCTGTTCGGCCTGAAGAAGTTAAACCTGAAGAAGAAACTGGACTGTAGAAAAAGTTTGCAGTTGTGGCAGTACTGAGAATGCAGCACAAACATGCATGAAATTGGAACGCTCACATCCTTTTCCTACCTAAGCCGTTCTTCCTGCTACAGGTTGATTTTGGAGCAAGAGGTAAGTAAAGGAAGAATGTACTTGTGCTGCCCTCCACCTCCTCTCAGAAGTGAAGGTGGCTCATGTAGTGATACAGAACTGTCATTGTCAATGATGCCTGGGAACATAAATAAGAGACTGATTGTGTTTGACACAAACAGGACCCTGCTGTTCTGTTGTTGCCACAAATGGGCAATCTTGCCTTTTCCTTGTTCTAAAAATACAGGCAAAGAAACATGGCACCCACCGACTTAGAGGCTGTTTCCATCCTTTTGTGTTTGTGGTTTGGCTGGTTAGTTAGCCCATGCTGGTAGATCCCATAACCATGTTGTAGGCTAGAACCAGCTCGCCCGTTGCATCCTTAATGTTAATGCTTTTTAGAGTTTATGCTCCTGACAGTGGCTCCTACTTGGCACATTCCTCAGCAACCAGGACCTACTCACTCAGGGTCAGGGCACGCTCAAGCATTACTGACACAAATTTTCGCTCAGCAGTTGGCCACCACTTGCAGCCCTGTTGATAAGTGCCCACTTCCTATAGATGGATCCTGGCCCCTCAGCACAAATCTGAGCAAATGATGATGCATGCCAGCTTCGATATAGCTTCCTGATATATGGTGCAGAGACTGGCATGCAAATTCCATATTTCAATGGCGTTTTTAGAGGTGATTGGGGCTTCCAAGAGCAAACTCCTAGTGAAGTCATTGACAGAGCATCCAGTGACTGACAGAAAGGGAAACTTTTTATGCCAGAAAAAAAACCTTGTTATAGATGTTTCACCAGTGTCTGACTGATGAAAACTATTAAAATTGTGAAATATTGTAGAATTTAGTTTTCATTGTCTGTTGAACAGAGTACTAATTTAGCTCTATAACACATGGACAAAACTAGTTGCATTTCCATTTATCTTAATAGTAGTTGCGCGACTGGCACATGCAGGCCAGGAAATGTGTCTTTTTGTGCTTTATTATGTTTTGTTAGAATACACAGCTATAGAAAAAGATGTTTTATACGGTATAGGTGCTTTAAAATGAATGGGAACATTACAAATGACAGAATAACATATTTGCACAGTACTTTTCCCTTTTTTGCAGTATATAATACAGTATAAAGTTTTTGTATTTATACCCAGATGACCTACTTCATTTCATAAAATGAACAGAGTGATACATGAAACAAAGGTAATATCAGCAGGGATTCATAAGCTATCCTTCTTGACTCCTTATTTAATCAAAATTTTATACAAAATCAAATTCTAAAAATACAAAATAATTATATTTATGAGACGATAACGTCTCTCGGTTATGTATGTAACCTCAGTTCCCTGAGACAGGGAACAAGACACTGCGTCTGATTTGATGCTATGGGGCTATTCAGTGTGACCAGTGTCTTAATCTCATGTTTAATCAAGCCAATCTAATTGGCCCACACAGTGCTTGATGCGCATCAGTTGCACCTGCAAGTATATTAGGGCACCTGTAGAGCGTCATCTTTTTTGTTTGAAGGAAATGTAAACAGGCACATAAGGCACAGCAATGAGATTCAGTGACCGAGAGACACACGAGAGATTCGTAACCGAGAGACACACAGGAAGGTGCTTGTCATTGGACTTAAACACCTTCCCCCAGGCTAGTGTCAGTGCGCTAACAATACGTGCAGTCCAGGGCTGAATTAAAGTATAATTAAAAGCCATAATTGCAAGAAAATAGAAAGAATAGCAAATATTAAATGAGATCATGTAAATTTTAATTTTAATAAAATACAATTACAATCAATATTTTACTCATTGATATTATAAAAAAGATAGAGAAAGAGTGGTAGAAAATTACCCAGTGGGATTATGTAATTAGCTTTGCAGCTGAAGATGAAAAAAATTATACAGAGATGAGCCAGTTAAACTTAAGAAAATAAATGTTCTGCAGAAAATCCTACAAATATTTCAAAGAAAATCACAACCTAAATCGTGTAGGAAAAATTTTTGTATTTATACAAACCTTATTATTTATTTTATTCACCACAGAGACTGAATAATTGATTGAATAAGGTTTGAATACTGAAGTTTCCATTTTTTTGTCACTAATATCTACAATTAGTGACAATTAGTACAATTTATGATTAGTACAATTAGTACTTATTTCTTAATATTCTTATTTCTTATTTAATTTTTCATCTTTCCACAAAAATACATATTAGCTTCATTCCTCTAAACTAAGAATGTGTGTGTTTCTGCCTTCTGCGATACCTACATCTTCTGAAGGTCCTGTGATTGGGTAGGTTTTCCAAAGAACACATTAATCACCTGTTTTCTTACCTTTAAGCATAACTCATTTTAAGCGTAAAGACAAGGCAATAGCAACACATAACACACACTGCTTCTGAGAGAGTTGGTTTAATGAAAGTGATGGTCTTGCCAGCCCTCCATTCTGTGGCTATCCTACAGGTCAAGCCAAGGCACTAGGAACTGGATGAAGGTGGTCTTGACACAGCAGGAACTAATAGATTTATCCCTAAGGGTGACAAAAGTCACGGCGTGGGCACTGGGCACAGCAATGTTGACCATGGTCATCTAGAAGTGACACCTATGGCTAAACCTTGCTGAGATGCGAGACGCTTAGGAAGTATGCTTTCTTGTTGCTCCCATCTCTCTGTGGCCTGTTTGGCAACACTGTCTAGTTGCAGGAAACTGGCACCTTGTGTCTAGGCGCCCTCTGACACTGTTGCTCTGGCTCATCAGAATGATGTGTGTGCAGCCTCTAGACTGGTTTGTGGCTATAGACCTTATAGAAGTACTTATATGCCTCAGTTTTACCACAGACCTTTTCTTCAGTTTGCTTTTGAGGGTCGACTGTTTTAATAAAGGGTCCTCCCATTCAATTTGGGACAGCCCCACGTCTTTACCAAAGTCACAAAGGCTGCTCTCTCCCCTTTGAGGGAGAAAGGCATACACGTTCTCAACTACCTCAATGACTGGCTCATACTGGCCCCTAGGGCATATGGCATCCTTGACGACAGTAGTGCCTCTTGGGTTGATGTATATGAGACCACTTTAGCATTGGTTACAGAGTCTTGATGGTGGCCCCATTTTGGCCCAATCAGACTTGGCTCTTGAAGCTAATGCTCCTTTCAACAACCAAACAATATACTCTGGTAAGAGCAGAGGAGGGGGGCTCTGTGTTTATGTGAATAACAGATGGTGTATCAAACAGTGATTACAGACAGCCATTGTTCACCGAACATAGAATATCTGACTGTTAAATGCAGGCCCATTTATCTCCCACGAGTTCACCGTAGTTATAATAATGGCTGTTTACATACCATTGGATGCTAATGCTAACTCAGCTATCTGACTTTTGCATGCAAGCATTAGCTACAAGCAGAGCATGTACCCTGACGCTGTGCAGATCATAGCAGGGGACCAGCTGGGTGGAGTCTTCACAAGGTTCTTTAACCAATCCCTGGCACAGTCCACTGTCCCACCCTACCTAAACTCCTCCATCATAGTCCCCTTGCCCAAGAAGCCCCACATCTCCAGCCTCAACCACTACAGACCAGTGGCACTCACCCCGGTGGTGATGAAGTGCTTTGAAAAACTGGTCCACAGTCACATCACAGCAGCCCTGCCCTGCAGCCTTGACCCCCACCAGTTCACCTACAGAGCGAACCGATCCACGGAAGACGCAGTAGCAACAGCACTCCATGCCACGCTATAAGAACACTTTAATTTCGTTGTAAATATATTTATGTTTGTGGTTGAATGTTGCACAGACTGGAGTACACTTTAAATTTCGTTGTACCTGTGACAATGACAATAAAGATCTATTCTAGAAAGGACCTTCTTTCTCAGGGGCAGGGCATGATCTGGCACACAGCCCAGACCTCTGGAATTTCTATGTTTGGTGTCTGGACAAGACACAGAAGACCTAGGTAACCTATGCTAGAGCCCCGTCTACTAAACTCCCTTAAGGTGGTGACTTTGTTCTTCTTGTCTGGACTGGTGTTCTTCCCAGGGGTCTTCCTCCACCCTGAAGGTGTACATGACTTCTACTGCTGCACATAATGTTAGACTGGATGGGAAAGTCTTAGGAAGGCATGATCAGATTTCTCAGAGGTGCTAGGAGGATGAACCCTCCAAGGACACACCTAATATCTTTTCGGGTTCTCTCCTTGGTCTTTTCTGCTCTTAGGAGTCCTTCCTTTGACCCCTTGGAGTCTGTTGAGCTTTTTGCCCTCTCTAAGAGGATGGTTCTGACAGTGCTCACTTCTATCAAGAGGGTTGAGGATCTGTTGAGGATTAGGCACTGTCTGTGCCCAATAAGTGCCTTCGGTTTGGAACAGGATTTGCACAGTGTTTTGAGGCCTCATCCAGGCCCTCCCACAGTCAGAGGAGGACCCAGCCCTATCCCTGCTGTGTCCAGTACACACTTTGCATGTTTATATTTTTACTCCCTTCAGAACAGTTAGCTTCTCATTTGCATTGGAGGTTATGGATGCTGTGACGACTTGTTCCAGCACGCTATGCCTGCAAGCAACTGCTCCCACTTGAGTCCATAGCCTGGTTCAGGCGTTGTGTCACTTAGTATAGGGACCTCTAGTGTCATCTCCCTTTTATACCCAGATATTCTAGCTGGAGACTGGCATGCAAATCCCAAATCCCACCTGCCAATTTCTATTGGCCCTTAGTTTTTAAGGCTAATTTACTTTGGCATTTTATATAAGAAGCAGATCGATCTGTCTCCCAAGGTCGAACCCCTAGTGTCACTACATCGACACAATGTCTCATTCCCTCCATCAGTAAATGGAGGTTACATACATAAGATGTTTTTATTTATTACTTATTTTATTTAACCAGAAAGCATTTTATTGCGATTTAAAATATTTTACAAGAATGTTCCTTAATAATTGGACTAAATAATAATAGTGGAAAAAATGATGAGGTCTACCAAAAAAGTCTACCTTTGTCGCTAATAGAATTGGCTTTGCCTTGCTTGAGTCCCGCCTCACACACTGGCATTGCATTCAGATGTAAGAAGCGCCAAAGCTCTGTGAACTAGACGTGATGTGCAGCATCAGGGATGAGGGAGAAAACGTCCTTATGCCAACAGTTTAATGCACAAAAATATATGATAAGTCGCATCATGTATTGATTCAGGGACAGACTTTTTTTTCAATAAATGACAATCCTATATTAACGGGATGAGTAGCAAACCTAAATGGTATTGTTTAGATATACTTGTGAAAGCTTGATATAGTGTAAAATCATGGCAAACAGCTATTTTATGTGCCCTCACTAGTTGAAAATGCTTATAAATCTTCTAAATTACGTTTTTTAATCTAGTGATTTGCACAGGTTCCTGTGAGGGTTATGTTAAGTAGTGAGGTTTTTAGACAATATAAAATATGAATCATGAAGCCTATGAGATGTTTTGACCTCACCAATTACTTTTGAACTGCCTCTGTCATCTGTTACCTTTATAGCAGAATTCATCATTACACATTCTTTAGGTCAATATAGACTAAAAACCTTAACACATTGTTCTTAACCTTTTCAACCCTGAATAACGTTTCAAATTTTTCCTCACTTTGAATTCTCATGCAGTACATAAAACTAATTTGTGAAATATTTCAGTATCATACTGACAGATCATCACTAAGGATTTCTACTAACCCAACCACACAAATAAAATAGGAAAATAGGCCTAGTTTTGCATGTATTTGTTGTTTTAGAGACATGTAACCTTATAAGTTTATGACACCAAAAACTAGTAGCCTAACTCATAAATTTTAAATATTGTGACAATGTGTATGTGTTGACCGCTTTTGTGTTCTCACCAATGTCAAAAGCCAGACTTACACCTTTGGGAAAAGTACTTCAACATAAGAAAAATTACACACTTCACATTAAGCCATGTGAGAGTGTCTGACCAAAATTCTAATGCTAAATTTGGAGGCACAGTCTCTCAGATCATGTAAAGTGTTGATGTAAGGGATGCAGGATTATAATCCTGTCAGCCTTTAAAGAGCTCTTGTCATCTGTATCCAGCTCCACTGCTGAGGTGAGACGAATGAGTCAGCAGTGGTGAAAAAAGTACTCAAGTTGCATACTTAAGTAAAAGTACCTGGTTTTAAAAGTTTCCAAAAGTAAAATAAACTATAAATTCGAGTAACTCTGCATTCAAATTTATTTAAAATATAACTAATATTTTTATAAAATGAATTAACTTAAAAAGTGACTCACATTTTACTGTTTCTGCACCAATGTCAGAACTGAACTTTTCCATGAAGGTGCAATGTGTGCTACCTGCAAATGATTTCCAGGGAATTTTTACCCTAATAAAAGCTATTGTAATAATTAGCATATTAAATGTATATTTATGTATATTTTGAAATTTATGCTTTTCACGTTTCCTTTTTGTTTTATGTTTTTACAAAGAAAGAAAGAAAGAACCTTTAGCTCACTACCCGTTCTATAACCTCAGGATCAATGCAGGATCAACCTGTCGTTCCTTAGACGATGTGATGTGGTACTTCCCTGATGTCCATCTATTTCCACATATAACCTCCCCTTAGGTAGGTTGTTGTCACTCCAGTGTCACTATTCACTATTCCAACACATTTAACTAGCAGAATTTCTGCTTTGATCTTGTAGAAGCTTTATAATGCCACTTCGGTGTGGTTACATTGAAGGTTATGGATTCTGTAATGTCTTGCTCAGGCACACTATGCTTGCCGGCAGCTTCACCACAGAGTCGTTGTGACACTTAGTATAGGAACCCCTAGTTTGAAAAACTGCCTCTTTTTAATGCACAGTCTGTTCATGTGATATGTTCTGATTTAAGCTCACAGCTAGTGTCATTTGTTATTCATATTCTTATTTTTTGTGTGATTAAACAAAGAGAAGTGGGCAAGTCTGTCGGCCCAATTTATGAGCAGGCAAAACGGCCCACTGGGAATTCTCCTGATTATCCCGATAGCCGGTGCTTGGATGTTATAAATATTAAAAAGAGACCAAAACAAAAATCACTGTTGATTAATGCCTTTTATATTGTCCTAGTATCATTATTATTGTTTTTCTATCTAATGTTATTGAGTATACTTGTTTGCTTTACAGACACAACAAGCTGTTAATTGAACTATTGGTAATTCAAAACTTCACATAGGTTTTTTTAAGTAGCATGATAAACAAAAAAAGTGATACAAACTGGGAAAATAGTATACAAAAGCAAAGAACTTTCAACAATACTGAAACTGCCAATCACTCACTAAATCACATGAATGAAGCTGACTGTATCAAACTCTGTTAAAATAAATGAAAGGGAATACACAGCATAATGAATCTCTTACACTATATCTGTCTGGCACGATGACAACACTGACTGTAAGCACATGCCTGAACAAAACTCTTCTGCACCAGTGGGTAATGTGGGTAATGTAATTCTTGCCCTTAACAGAAACATCTCTGATTTGTTGTAATGCTCAATGCTCAACACAAGCCCATTAATTTCCCTAGCTGGCACAAAAATAAAGGAAAAGTTCCAATAAATTTGAATAATAAAGGAAGTACATATTTTTAATATACCTTTCAAATACCTACTTAGATACAGTAACAGTATTTGTACTTTACTTTTAATTCCAAGTGTGACAAATGATGCTTGGAATGCTTGGAAACATAAGCCTGTTATCAGTGACCTCTGCTTGCCAATGCACTCCCAGTCTTTCCTTATTCTTTTGTCCTGCTTCAGTGCTTTTATTTCTATGTACTAGGTAATGTTGGCTTCAGCAAAACAGTTTAGCAGCCAGCATAAACACAAATACTCAGGCCAGCGAGATGAAAGCTCTGGCTCACAATCGCCTGACAGTGGAATGGGGATAGTGGCCTGTGCACAGGCTCTAAAATAGCTTTGTATATTGGAAACAACAACACAAGTTCCAAGTGTTTCTGTTCATCAACAATGAGAGTGATGCAGATATCCATGATAAAAACGACAACGTTTAGCTTGGAGGGTTAAAAAGTGGCAACTTTAGAAGAAATTCTGGATTGTGATCAAACGACTGAGATGTCACCACACCTGCCATGCCTGACTGATAAAGTAGAAAATCATCCACCATGTTTTAAACTTTAGTGAGAAAGCGGTATGTAGTTAAAGGTGCACTTATTAGGTTTCTCAAAAGTAAATGTTAAAGAAAAAGCTAAACTAGTCTATATGAGGTGGATATGTTGAGATCACATGACCAGCTGATATTCATACTTTTATGAACTATGAACTTTATTCCTTACTCTATGAATCTACTATATGTCTGGGGTCCCTCATGTAATTCTATAGGATATTTTGTGTTTGGGAGTCTCTGTCTCAAAGCACACTTTGTTTCAAAGCACACACCAGTAGTCAAATTAAACATGCACCTTAATATGCACATTAAAAACAATAAGTATCAACCACACAAACCCTTTAATAGCAGAATTTCTGTTATCTGTTATAAAGGAGCAGCTGGTCGTTTACCATGTAATTAGCTGAGCAGTGTTTCTTCTGGCCTTACAAAGATATTACAGCAGCAATCACAAGACATAATGTTGCATGTGTCAGATATAAAGTTCAAATTTTTTTCTCCATATTTTTCAGAAAGCTTCTGTCTGAGTTAGCACAATTTCAGCACTGGAAGAGCGTAAACTAAAATATTCACTAATGTTCTTATTTGGTGGTACAACGTGTTGAGGGGATAGTAAATGGCTTGTTGCTTCCTGTGGACCACCCATTATCTCATGCAAGTCGTAAATGAAAGGCAGATGGCCAAATTTGACATTCTAAACAACCACAAACAAGACATTTTCTTTTAAAGGGCAGGCGCTTGTGGCTTGCTTAAAAGGAAAATAACACATTTCAATAAAAAGTTTTATTGTATTATAATAAACAAATTACAGTAAAAATCATGAAATACTAATAGGATAGGTACAAACTGACTGGCAGTCTACAAATACAGCTGTGTAGAGAACTAGAACAGTACATAAAAGGTGTCCTGAGGAATTAAGATAGTTAGAACATTTCTGTTTAACTTTAGCTATTTAACTTTAGCTGTTTAAAATGTAGCTCCTATTAGCCTCATAGACTGATTCTTTGGATATTTTGGAAATGCTTTCTTGCCAGTACAAGATGAATTTTAAACATTCTTTTGCCCACAGTACACTGGGCAATATGAACTCAATTAGATGATCTGTATTGAGTTGGAGTCACATTCAAACCACAGGGTGAAACAGGCTTATGTTGTGCTGAAGTCAACAAACTTCACAACACATCCCACATGTGTTGACATTCACCATTTTAATCAGTAAAATCCCTCTTGTTAGATTCAGGTTTGGTCCAAAAGTATGAGAACACACTGATTTAAAAAATATATGTATATATAGTCATGGATGAAATTATTGGCACCCATGGAATTTTTCCAGAAAATACACCATTTCTCCCAGAAATTGTTGCAATTACAAATGTTTGTATATACATGTTTATTTCTTCTATGTCCATAGGAAAAACACAAAAAAGCAGAAGAAAAAGCCAAAACTGACATAATTAACAAAACTATAATTAAACAAAACTTAAAAAATGGGCCGGACAAAATTGTTGGCACCCTTTTAAAACTGTGGGTAAATCATTTTATTTCAAACATGTGATGCTTGTTTGAACTCACCTGTGGCAGGAGG
Organism: Ambastaia sidthimunki; assembly: GCA_036877625.1. NCBI lineage: Eukaryota > Metazoa > Chordata > Actinopteri > Cypriniformes > Botiidae > Ambastaia > Ambastaia sidthimunki. Next base: position 500 of record JAZGTK010009445.1, on the reverse strand, counting down.
ACTGAGGAGAACCCCACTGCTGACAAAGAGACAAAAAAAAGGCAGACTGGAGTTTGCAAAAATGTACCTGAGTAAGCCTCAATTCTTCTGGGAGAACGTTTTGTGGACATGAGACTAAGGTCGAGATTTTTTACGTCATTCTACTGTTTACAGAAGACAGAATGAGGCATACAAAGAAAAGAACACAGCACCTACAATCAAACCTGGTGGAGGTTTAAAGATGTTTTGCTGCCTCTGGCACTGGGTGCCTTGACTGTGTGCAAGGAATCATGAAATCTTTGGGCCGCAATGTAGGGCTGACCAGTCACACCATTCTCTTAAGAAAGCATTCTCTTACCAATGTTATTGACATCCTATACTGGTCCATTCATTACAATAAACTCTGTTGTCATTCACTCACCTCATAGTCTGTGTTTCGTTACAGCAACCAAATATTAAGTTGAGGATGACAACAATTTTGTCCAGCCCATTTTTAAAGTTTTAAATTTTGCCTTTTTTCT
>JAZGTK010009444.1:0-17263 GCA_036877625.1 Ambastaia sidthimunki | reverse complement strand
TGGCTTTTGTATCTTCTGTAGGGAGTTCCAACTTAGTTGCTTAAAGAGTAACAGTTCTGCTGCCCAGGAAGGTAGATAGCAGGCCAGGGGACTATGTTCAAGAACAGAATGTGTGTTGGAGGCTAAAAACTTAAAAGGCACTTATTCATGCAGCCTATTTATTGTAAATGTAAATGCAGGCCTTGTTGCCCTACCCGTTTTGTTTTATTCAAAATGTGTTCATTTGTGCTACTTAAATAGAAAATCTATATCACATTATATATATGAATCATCATTCCTTGCTGCCACTAGTGTAATGTAGTCTAGACAAATAGGGAATATCAGTAAACAATAATAACACTCAAGCAATTGGCACAGTATACACATCTACTAGATTTGTGCATTTTATAAGCAGTCAGTGTGTGTTTGTCCCCTCTTCTATATTTCAAATTATGTGAGATTTAGTTGAAAATTAATATTAATCAGATGGAAATATGAAAATAAAATGAAACTGAAGAAACTCCATGAGGAAAACCTTTTAAGGAGTTGCTAAGTATGGTTACATAATATCTACAACCACAGCCTAACTGGAACAAACAACATTACAAATTACACACAAAGGCCAGCCACATTCTGCTTTACTTTTCCACCAATACAAGCATTTTTACGGTTTTTATTTTTCAAGGAGTCTTGAATAACTTTGAGTCATGCAAGTGTTTCTCTCTGTCTCTGAAAGCTTGACTGAGAGCACAGAGATTATTTACAGTACTGGGATGGTCAGTGTCCGCAGGGTGTGACCAGTAAATGAAAAGACAGGGTGTGGACTTGCTTCTGTTACAACATTACTTTTAGCCCACCGGGACACTCCCAGTGAGTCACAACCTTTCAAATGGGCAATTCCCTTATCATACACCCAGCAAGCCTTGCTGCATCTTGCCCATCTTCTGTGGCCCTCTTTAACATTTTTAATGTCTCCCTAATTTAAGACACCTGATTCAATTAATCAGCTAATTAGTAGCGACTGGCTGAATTGTGTGTTTTAAAAAGGGAATGCATTGCAAATGTGCAGTGTTGCTATTCTAGGACCAGGATTAGGAAACAGTGTGATAAAAGAATAGTTTGTGTAAAAAAAAGAAAATTCTGTTATCATTATAGCCCTTTGTGTCATTCCAAATTTGTAATACTTTCTTTTGTCAAAGACAAGAAGTAACTAGTTAAATTTCCAAGCTGCTTTTTCTATACAACAATATCAGGTATTGTCAAGTACGAAATTTTAACATTAAAGTTAATTTCAGGACAAAATTATTTGTCATGTCTGGTCTAAATATTTACAGATTATATTTGTGAACTATGGGGAACATTTTAATAGTGCATCTACATGGTTTTGTCCTCCACAAGGCTTAACAACCATAGCTAGAGCATTTCACTAGATAACTGCTTTTGTGTCTCATGGGGTTTGCTGCACGAGGTTAAGTGAACGATGATAGAATTTCCATTTTCCCTTAACTGCTCGCTGTTCTAGCTTTGACTTTTGCTAAACTTTAAAAAGCAGCATAATCTTTCTTTAAATTACCTTTTTGGTTGGTCAGGACCCTTTAAATACTCTCTTACCCTGTTCTGTGTGGAATAAATTCCCAGCAGCTCACTCCTCTGGTGAGTCACTCTCCTTGTATCTGGTGACACATCCAGGATCAGAGAGCCCTTGCCAGCTCTTTCTGATTCAGCTTATGGTTATACGGGCACGCTCGAACGCACACACATGCTTTCCCTCTCATCACCTGACTACCAGGAAGAGTACAGCAGTCTGACTGAATGGAAATTATATCATTAACCCTTGGCCCAACAGGGACACTGAGAAAGAGAAAGTCAGTGGGTGGCTCAGCAGTTCCTGCTGGTCATTATCTCAAGCATATGCATTGGATTTAGCAGAAGGCGGGATAAATTTAACCACATACCATTAATAATGCAGTCACCACCGGAAGCCATTAGAGTCTGCAGTTCGTGAATTTGATAAGGTGCCTTTTTTAAAAACACAATTTAAATCCGCATTTGAGACGATGAGGGCAGTCCATACATTGTAAATTGAAATTAGATGTAATATCTTGGAGTAAACAGCACACCACAGCCAAATCTAACTTTATCCGCACAGTGCAATGCTAGAAAAGGATCTCTATATGGAAATGGAGATGAGGACATGTGGTATTATTTTGTACTTCCAGGCGGTTCCTCAATGCATGTTCTTGGGTCATAAGGCAAGTGTGACTCATCTCAACGTGTGCATTTTCCATGCAATGTGTGAATCACATCTGTTCAGTGCTGTCAGGAAAATGAGGTAAAAGAGGATGTGTATGTAAACTGTGAATTATCATAGAAGGCACTCGATGTGCAATAACAGATTTGACTCGGGGTCATGTTGGAATGCTCTCAGAGTCTAATACAGATCGCCATATCACCGATTATACTGTGAAGTGTGTGATATCCACCAGCGACCACCTGTCAAGAGTATTTCCAGCATTCAGAATAGTAATCCATGTCTGTCAAGATGTAAGCTGTCTATGTAAACACAGATGTTCAATATAGAGATTGATATCCCCTATAACAATATGACTCAGACTCTCTACACCCCCAGCTTTCCCAAAATGACCCCCCAGCTTTCCCAAAATGACCAGCCAGCTGTCCTAATGTGGGTTACCCTCCTTATCTCTGTCCTGAAATGGTTGTTGGATTCCGACCAGGGCATTCAGTGTAATGGGGAATCTCCCTTCATGGTCCACTACCCCTCAGTAAAGGGTGAGCGATGAATGTCTAGACTTCCCTTAGCGGCCAAGGCCTCTGTGCAGATGAAGAGACAGTGCTATCTGTCAGCAGTTTTATGCCTCTCACAGACATCTAGGCTAATTTCTGCTTGTAATGCACATCTAGTTTTCAGTTACACATCTTATGGCTTAAAATGGAGCTCATGTAATAATTATCCCTGCTGAAACAACACTTATCTTAGGATGGTTTGCTGTTTATAACTAGTCCTAAACTGATTTAGCTGGTCTCCCAGCCAGGGCAAACTGCTTTTAAGCTGGTTTGGTTTGTCAGCCAGCTTTTCTGCCACCCTGACCAGCTTACAAGTCCCGAAACTCTTCTAAAACCAGCTTGTTAGCCAGCTTAGATCAGCATACCTGTAGGCTGTTTTAACAGCTAAATCATTCATGCTAAGTAACAGTAAGTTGAAAGACTTCGATAGAATCATTTGGCACTACATCATTTTCTTTCCCCTCTACTGCTTTATGTGCTTCATTTCTTCTTCTTACAGGAGTTTTCTTTAAACCTAGAATTTAACATCACATGAGGACACTCAATTAATCTTTTCTTATGACAAAAGATAAGCAAAGCCAGCCCAAATGAATAGAATCCAATGTAACGTTCATTTCTGGGTTTTATAGCTTCTATTACCTTACAGTACTTAATAACATTTAAATTTGCAAGGTGCAAGCATTTTTATGGGACATCTTTATCACCAAAAAAATAATTTTGTATAATTTCAACTTTTTATTTAAAAGACTTTGTATTACAAATGTTTCAAAAGACCTAACCTGAGAACTGACCCTGCACTATTGGAAGGTGATAAGACTGGGACCTTTCACATACGTCACAGTAAGTTTGCCAGGTAAGATGTGCTCATGAATGAGTGTCTTTTGCTGGGCCTGGAACAAGTCTAACTCTGTCCTCTGTCCCAAACCCAGCTAATTATCCCAAAAATGACAGGGTGATGAGATTGATGTGAAATGTGAATGCAAAAATGTAAAGTGACATGCTGACCCATACTCAGAATTTGTCCTCTACATTTATCCTATCCATGTAAGTGCAAACCACTGGACACCAAAAACCATGAACACACACACGGAGCAGTGGGCAGCATTGTAGCACCCAGGGAGCAATTAGGGTAAGGTGCCTTGTTCAAGGGCACCTCAGTTGTCTCCTGCTGGAACAACCTTGTTGTTACAAGTCTAACTCTCTAACCAGTAGGCCACACTTGCCCAAGTTGCTATCCTGCTATCCCAATGTGCAAAATGCTATCCCCGATACCTAAAATTATACTCTTATAAACCCAACCTTAACTTATTCCCTATACCTAAAATTTGGAATTGAATAAAATGAAAGTTGTTTCAGGGCCAATATGGTTGATGATCCAGGGACATTTCCTGTTTGGCAAAGTCACAGTCACCTTTCAGGTAACACATTAGCACTTTGTTACAACAGCTTGTTCACAGTTCTCGTTCCTGTAGAGCGTGAAAATGACTCTATATTCCCCCACCTCCACACAAAACTCACTGTATTTGTGCTTAGTAAGACCCAATAATTTTCATAATATCCCTCAGGAAAACATTTGCAGCAAATCTACACTGATTTAAAGTCATTTTTATTTTTTGTCCATTGTGTTGCTTTATTTTATACAAAAAGTTCAGAACCAAAGAACAAATTCACCACATTTACCATTGGCTGATAAAATGCTGTCAAGTTCTAGAAAACACTATGAACACTGCTAGTAACCACCCAGCTATCTTTTATGCCTAAAGTGCTATATTATATTTCAAACAGACCATTTCTCACTGTCAGTAATGCACATCAAATCCTACTAGCAGAGGTTTATAAGATTTGATCTGCTTTAATGCCTTTAGCCACAACCAGTGCTTTGCTACAGGAAATCTCATTTAGCATTGCTCCTCATGTCTTGGACTTGGCTCTCAGTGGCTCGGAAATCTTGTGGTTTGCAAGCTGCAAACAGAAAGCACATATCAAAATCCACTTTGATCTCGTTTGCACTCAGTGGCTAATGTTTTCCTTGTCCATATACAGAAAAAGACAGCAAGTAGCATCTTTTCATTTGGAGATTATAACTATTTTAAACCTGGATTGCACATGAGTCTGGAACATTCTACGTCTTGATTGGGCAGTAAAAGAGGTTCTTACAGTCTTTCCATCTTGGAGAAAAACACAGCTGTAATGAGAGGCAAATGTTTCCAGTTTTACCTCGCGTCACTGTATCCTTATGTGACCTTTCGCTTTTACAGACAAAGCTAAATGTATCAACCTTCCGTTTCCGAAATGTAATCAATCAGTTGAAGAAAACAAAGAAGGAAAACAGCCAAGCAGATCAGGTGAACAGATTTAATAGGACAACACTGACAATGACTTTGACAATGAGAGAAACTATGTTACTGTTTAGGATATAAATTAAAGCTGGTTTTAGGGAAGCTGGGCAGGATTGCATAACTGTGCATAACACTCCTGTTTCTTATTTAGTTGGGTTAATTTGTGGCAGACTTCCTTTGACTCGAATTTCAGCTTCTTTCAACTCATGTTTAGCTTTGAGCTGACTGGTACAAACACCACAACACCAGAACTCAGTATCCACACCAACATTTCACACCTCGGTTTGAGTCTCATTAACATGTACATGTTGTATAACAGAGCATGTCATTAATCTAATGTTTACAGTAATACGTAAATGGGTTCATTGAGTTGCTTGTGGTTGTGGATATGAGGTAAAAATAAGCTTGATGTTTTACATTCGCTTACATTTCGGTGTTCTGGCTATTGAAATACAACTTTCTGTTGATTTTAATGTTGTCTAGTGATTGTTGTTTGGAGATGTAGTTAAGAAGACTGTGACATAATAGTGGTCAGTTAGCTGTTCCCTTCAGCACAAAACACACTCCTGCCCATGAGAGGATAGTGAGCCATACTGTGACGTAAACGTGGTTTCGAATGTCTCAATTGCCGTATCCTCACATGACCTTTTTGTTGTTTTTTAAAAAATGAAAATACAAGTCTCCTGAGCTTTATTTGTTGCTGCTTTTTTCATTGTTTACTTTTTACTGGTCCTTCTAGAGTCTGTAGACTGACTTTTAGAAATAACATCAGCTACTTTCCCCACAAGAAAATGATAATCGTTTCATTGGGAAAAATTTGTTGACCACACAGGATACAGTCTGCTACTAGTCTGCAACTATTGTAAATATGTTGTTATGAAATCATAAAAAAATGTGTTCTTCAATTTTTTTTATACTTTTCCTCCTGCAAGAAAATATGAATATTTCCTTGCATTAGACCAATTATTATATTACTTTTATTACTTTTATTATATTTACTTTTATAAGCACCTTTTTTACATTTTTTATGCATTTAATTGTAATGTTAAATGCTATCACACTTTTATCATCATACACTCCAAATGCTAGACCTTGCTAGAATCTTCATTCCAGAAAACATCTTTCCCTGGAAAACATATCTCATGTAAAATGGCTTTAGAAATTATGATTACAACATTACAACATCTATATATCAAACCTTTGTTGTCATAAAAGCGTCATGCAGAAAAGGCCAAATAATTGTGGGGTTAACGTGCCTTCCAGGAGCAGCGAGCCCTTGTTTATGGTTGTTCTGTTTTATCCTTGAGTGGCACGTACAAAATGGCCCTGACTGTCAAATCGTCAAGTTGCAGAAGATGCGTTGGCACGCATGTCACTCACTGACAGCTTCAGACCATTGATGCCTTACTCTCAGACACACTAGAGGGCAGTGTGTATACAACATGTGGGATGCAGAAAATTAAGACACTACCTCCAGAGCACATCTGCAAATTTATGATATGATCAGGTTTGTTATAAATTACATTAGCCTTTAAATTACATTACATTGCAAAAATTATTATCTGTTTGTCTCCACTTTGATTTTGCCTAAATTGCCTCAACTGTCTTATAATAGAGGGCAATGAGCAGGGAGATAGAATAGCAGGTAAAACAATCAAAATGAAATGAGCTGATAATATCAACAGAGGCTGTGATCCCTTCATTTCAAAGGTTTATTTCATTACAATATGTTCCATTTGTTTTTATTCGATTTGGGTGCTTTTCAAGGGCCTGCTAATTAAAACTACGACCAATTAATCAAACAGAGACAACCAACAGGTCAAAGCAGGGATTATATTTAATTCAGCTCTCTCTCTCGCTCTCTTTCCAATCATTTATTTGGACTGTGTGCGTCTGCCTCTTTTGGCACTCGACTGACGAGACGGCATCAAAGAGACATTGTTTCTATCACATTATGCAGCTTTTCCTTGACCAGGTTTTGATTGAGCGTAGTGATCCAAGACTGATGCATTCTGGATACTGAGTGACTACAGAGGGAGAAAGAGACAGGAAGATCCTGTCATTCTGAGATGCACATCAGCGCACATGAGGCTAGGTTGGGAGAGATGACAATGTTGGCTACGCTCTGAGGAGTCTGACAGTAGCTCATCTCGTCCTGCCTCCCTTTAAGTGATGTCTCTCTCGCTTAGACATTTATGCGACTAGGGCCTTTCAATTACCCCCGCAAGGCGAGCTAGTGCGTGAGAGAGATGGAGAAAATGTACTGTGCTGACTCCTGTGGAGAGCAGATTGTATACAGTGTTTATTTTAGGGCTCTGAAATCTAATTGGACGAGCCACACTCAAAGCCTTTGTAAAATAGCTGATACATCTGATACGTACAGATGTATTGCCATGCATCAAGAAAATTCTACATTGAAATTCTACAGATAATTGGTGTATTATTTATTTCTTTTTGGGTTTAAAGGAATGTATTTGTCTTGACCTAAGCTGTTGGGACCATTCGTTAGTACATTTCCTTAAAAAAGTGTAAACACAATTGTTTGAGTATCCTCACAATAGAAATATTAGTTTAGGTTTTAGGGCAGGACTATTTGTTTGATATGTTGATATGCTGAGTGTTCGAAAACCTCTTTGAAAGGTTCCATTTGTTGAAGATAGATGCACAGAAATTACACACTTTACCTTTAATGTGCCATGAATAAACTTTGATTGTTATGTTGCTTGTCAACTGCCAAAACCCTACCATTAATAAAACATTTTTACATTTTATTGTGTTTTACTACATTTTACAATGTAAGTCTATGCCTATATTTTAAGTGTTAAAGTTTTAATAGGCTCTGACAAATTTATTTTTTATAAGGGCAGACAAGAAAAGGAAAGCCTTAATGCCATATGTTTATTATTATTTTTACACTTTAATCATTCTCTGACTCCAAATACAATAAAGCCAATCTCAAACACAGAAACACARWAATAATGTATCATTTATTACAATGACACACACACACACACACACACACACACAAAGCCTAGGAAAGTTTTGAAAGGTGGTTCAGCTCACCCACACACCCACAMGTTTGGAATGTCACCCTTCCCTGACCTTCTCTGGAGTTACATCAGTTACTACTTAAATCCTTATATAGTCTTGTGGAATTTCATCCTCATAATTCTCTCATTTGGCAAGCTGCTCGTAAGGACGCTTTCACCTCACACCATACATCAGGGCAGCAGTGGGGTTTAAATGGACGCTTGCACACATGCTGAGGTCATGCACTTTGAACCGAGGTTCCTATCCTCATGCATTTTCCATTTACATGAAATACGCATCTTTAGGAAACTCCCTGTACGTCAGGATGTGAGTGCATGTCATTTCCAGGTGTCAAAAGTGCACGCTTGTCTGGTTCCTTCCTGCCTTTAACGTGCACATTAATTTAAGTGATATTGAAGGAAACATAGTAAGTGCTGATTTCTGTTTTGAATGTTTCCTTTAATTTAAGACCGCCTATTCCCAGAGTTTAAAATATTAATTATGGCATTTAATTAAAACAAAGGTTCTTTTATAAAGAATGTGCTCTTTTAGGTTCCTGGGGCTTTGTTTGGCGCTTGGACTGACAGAGTTCAGGTTATCTGTGAGGCAAACGCTGTTTTTGACAGCTTTGCAGTGTGAGGGTCCTGCAGTTCTTTGTGTGTGTGGAGATTATTACTGGCCAAGCCAAAACCACTTCCCACACATGCTTTCCATTCCTCGCTCTTACGTTACTCATATACTGCTCACTCTCACTTTTGTCTTTCATTAGAAACTGTTCTCAACATGTACACAAACACACACACACATACACACACACACATTCTCATTTTCAGTGTGTTATTACCTGTGATAACAGTAAGTAAATAATTAAATGAATGAGTAAGTAAACAAATAGATAGTAATAGATAAGTAGATAAATTAGTAAATAAATGAGCAATAAATGAGAAATACATGAGCAAATAAGTAAACTATTGGCCCTTTTCCTCATAACAATGTGTACTGGCGATCTCACAGGCTGACGATAGGACTAGGAAGAAGGTCGCCCAACACTGTAATCAATAAAGATCTCCTAAAATGTCTTGTCCCCTAGGTATTATTTTGAATTTTGATTCATGATAGGTTTTTAGGATAGCTGGCCTAAAATATATTCATTAATTTGAACTCCTATGCCCCAATTATCTTAATTTAATACTAAATGTACATTTATACACACTTATTCTACATACACATATGTGTACTTCTTAATGTACACATATATAAAATTTGTCATCTTTATACTCTTAAATTTAAAAGCACAAAAACTGTACACATTTAACACAGACAGTCAAATCCCTGCAGGATGCAATACATGCAAAATTGCATGAAATAAGACTGTACACCTTCAAACGTTCACAAGTGTCAGTCTAGTAACTAATCCATTAAAAGGCATAATGGAAGAAGAAGCACTTAAAAGAATTCACTCAGGAGTAGATCCAGACCACTTCACCCCCACTCTTGCCAAGCCACCTATAAGCAGACTGTCAGTCCACGCAAGAGTGAAACTCAGCTTGCAACATGTTGCAAACCAGTCAGTCTTTTGACTGGTTTATCCTTACACTGACCCCTGTTCTGACAGATATGTACTTAGTTTCTTATTTTCACTTTGGAAGATATATGCACTGGCTAATAAGTCAAAGTTTTTTATGATACTGTATGACTAACAGTCATAATTCATTTTTTACAGTAAAAAGTGTCTCACTCCTGTTTTTTTTCTATTTGTAAATTTTAGAACGAATCAAAGACGAAAACAAGACAGTATTGTGTAGAGAAGTTTCTGTAAACCTGCATGTTCCAAAGTCTGTAGTATTATATAATCCGTCCTCAGACTGCAGTTCACACATGCCCGCAAATGAAAAGCGCATTTAGCACATGCTGCCAGCAGAACTGATCCTGATGACTAACTCTGCTGCTATGTTATTGATGTACTCCCGTTATTTACTTTAACTGTAACCGGCTGTTGGAGAAATACCATCTTCTGTCATGGTGAATTAACTTTGTGTTCTGTCATATACACAAGCCTATTGGGACATAAATGTTTCCTTGAAAAAAAATAAAGATCGAAATTAGAGAACACAAAAAGTCGGAATCAAAAAACGATACACATCACTTCCCCCCATCCCTCCCCGGCCAATTAAACATGACCATTTCTTGCTCTAAAACAGGAAAAAAAGTCAAATAGTAAAGGTTTTTGGGCATGCTTTTCTATGACAGAACAATGGTATTGAATCCTTCATTTTACCTTTTAAGTGAGCGGTTCTTATGTTATGCAAAGTTGGTCAATATGGCCTAATAGAGTGTTACAAATAATAAATTCTATTAAAAAAATTGCATTTGCATAGGATGCATTCTTATATTTAAAACAGCTAGACATCTCAACAGGTTTCAAAAATACAACATATTCCATGCCAATCTGTCTTCTATTATTTAAAGACCTCTATGACACCACCCATGTAAAAATGTTCGCATGAAATCAAACGGCCTGTACTCTCATGTTTAGCTGACAACTGCATCTACAACACTTCTTAGACTTTTGAAACTCAAAACTAAACTTCAGTCACAAAGGTGACCGGTGTGTTTAAATGGGTTAACAACGGGTTGTGTTTCAAAGTCATAGCACACATTAAAAATTGAACATGCATATCATTAAACCCCATCACTGAAAGTCAATTGCACTCTGTCTCTGATAGCGAGGCCGAATGGATAAAAGATAGCTCAGACTCAGCATGACACGCACCTCCAGCATGCGAACACCATCTTTTAACAATCATTCCGGGGTCTCCGTGCTGTGTGCGCTCTTCGGGGGGAAAAAAAAGCAGTTGAGCAGAAGGTGGACAAGATACTTCAGACATTTTATAGCTGTCTCTGAATGCAGAAGACAGCAGGTTGGCATGCACACTGGCATAGCCTGGGAAAGCACTCAAAAGCTACACCTTCAGAGAAGAGCTGGCACACAGCCGTGTTTAGCACACAAAAGCCACGATCAAAGGCCTCCACAGCACCCCTGGCCCACTTTTATCTGCTTTGCCACACCTGACATGAGGCAACCACAGGGGGCAATTCTTCCACAGAAGTGTCTCTGCTTCGCTGCGGCTACAGTTCTACTTTTTCTTCTGAATGACTCAAGCATGGACATACCTTTGCTGATCAGAGATTAACCTCTGCTGAATTGTTCACAAGGCTTTTCTGCAAATCAACACTCAGTATTTGCAGCAGAATAAGATGTCTTGGCGTGTTGTACCCTGAAACTTTAATCTCTATAATCTAATGCAATTTTCTCCAAAATAATTTTAATCAACAATGCTATATATATATATAAAATAATTTTTTAAAAAGGCTGAAAAAATATTTTTTACCTTAAACTCAGTACCAGAATTTTTAATAAGTGACAGCCTGTTGCATGCAAGACATTTTGGCATTTAATGTTATATAATTGGAGATCAATGCAAAAATAGTCATTAGATAGTTAAAATGTAATAGTAATGAACTGGCACAAGCAGACATTCATTCTGATATTTATCTTTCTGATATACTGATAAAAAGTAAATTGATGTTGATGTGCATTTATCAAAAAATTTAAGCGAAGTGGAAATTTGGGATTGCAAACTATGCCCGTCTGATGCCTAATATTCCCAGAATGCAATACCATTTTATACAGAAAACCGCAGCTCAATTCTATATTAATAACATAAAACTCTTTTTACAGTGTGGCACAGGATGGGAGCAGATGTACAAAGTACCTCAGTGGCCACTTTAAATTGTGAAAGAGTGATGAAGATGCATTTTGGGAAACTGTAACAAGCCCCCAGGGCCTGTCAAAAAATGAAAGCAGAAAAAAGGACAGCAAAAGGAACGTTACCACTTTACTGCGATACAGTGTTGAACGTATAATTCATATTGTTTCAATCAATCCCAATTTAATAGACAGCAACCCAGAGTGAACCTTTGGGGACTCATGGAGGCTGACAGATACAAATTTACTGCTATCATTCAGAGTACCATCAAAGACTGCGGCAGCACCCAGTGCTTTCAATCAGACAAGAGGGAACAGCTCATGATGAACACATATTGTTACAGGCCATGGAACTATAAAGCCATAAATGGTACCATACACAATTGACCTGTAAGAAACAGACCTGAACCCAGTCAGATCTGTGCTCACAACTCTCAGACCCTATATAGTTTTGGTATTGTAAATACGCACACTTGTAAAACCCCTGATGGCTTTTCTATAAGAACAACACGTTTGTAGAGGCATGTTAGTACAGGTTTCAAGTGTTGTTGTCTATATTCTTTTTAAGGAAACCCTAGAAACAGCTGTCAGGGGGAATTAGGGTCTTCAGAAGAAAACTTCCCCTTTTTTCCACTCACAACCTATTTTTTGGATTATACATTCCAGAATATTCCTCACAGCTGCTTAGTAAATATACAGTGTAGACCAATAATTAATTGTACTTGCTAAGGCAAGCATTATTATTACTATTGTTATGGATATAAACAGTACAAATTAAATAGTGTGGCTTGTTCTAAGCAAACAAACATAAAATTTTTGCCTGGTGGATGATAAAACAGACAAAAAACAGACCTACACTGAAGAATCATCTTAGTCATATCTCAGCTAACAGGAAACATTTTCAGAATGTTCTCTAAAAGTTCTACATTTTCTCAAATAAATGATAACTGTTATACATGGCGATGGCTTGCTTTGTTTTACCTTAGTTTTTTATTTTCTAATATATATTTACATATGCATATATTTGCATATGCCCTTGAAAACATCATGACTTAGGAAAAAGTAGGAAAGGAAATAAAGTTTAAATAAATTATTTTCAGATTGTCATGCTGTCAGCCCAGAAGGAGATATGCACTCTTCTCCATAATAACCAAATAATGCAACTAAAACTTAGTTTGATAGAAATAGTTAAACAGTGAAAGTTCACAGTGATCTATAATTTAAAACTAAATGTTTATATAGTATTTCCCCCCTTTTAAAATCATCCTAAGGAACAGAAAAGTTCGAAATGTTCAAATAAAGAATCACCCTTATATACTTTGGCTGAATATTTAATTTGCACTTATACAGTGCTTGAATTCATTCCCATATGCCCAAAGATGGAAAGACTTGTTTCCTTACAGTAGCACAAAGCATAAATCTACCAAAAACCTGCTGTGTGAGGAATTCAAATAGGAATATGTTAACCAACATCATTAATCTCAAAGTTAACATAGGGCCCATTATAAGACTTAAGTGATGATAGTGTCTGTTTGTTGTTTTGGTAGTTTAAAGCAATAGTAAGAGCAAGAGATTTTTACACAAATCTAATTAGTGTCATTGCTTCTAAACCCAGCAGCTCACTCTCAATACTGAACCCTGTCCAATAAATAAAGCCACGTTTCTTAAAAACAGGAAATGCTTTCTTTGCTGGTGGAACCATTTAGAACTCTCTTGGATCTCCTTAATGCCCTACAGCAATCAATATCCCTTTAAAAACAAATGGACAACTCAAATGGGCTCAAATGGCCCTTTTTCCAATTATATAGTCTGGGTGGATTTGTATCCTTTGCTTGCATGTTCATTTGCTTGTAACTTTTGAATAGTAACAAAAAGCTGAGCCTCTTTTTCCATTACAGAAAACAACTTTTGCCCTTTTTCATCTCTAAGTTAAAATGAATGGAACATTTGATACCAATTAGAAAGTCGGCTGCATTTTACAATGGAAAGATTGAATGAGCTTGGATGGCATATAATCAAGTCTTGCTTTGCCGAGTTTTGTCAAGCTTAAGCAAATGAATAGCACTGGCCTCCATTGTTACCATCTTAAGCAGATTATCGTGTATAAACGCTATGGTACCTGGGAAACCACTGAAGGATTTCACGATTTCAGCAAGATTTCGAGGGACTGCGTGTAAAAATGCATTTCGTTGGAAATCCTGAGCTTAAAGTTTAGAGATATTGAAGATGCAGTCACGTCTTGCTGTATTGCGTTAAAAACGGTCTGTTCAAGTCTGTTCAATCGCAGATAAGACTCTTCATCCAAACAAGGTCTGATCCAATGAGAGCGTGTGAGAGAGAGCGAGCAACTCTAAACAAACTCTTCTGTTGAACAGATGTGAGGTTCCTCCCCCTGTACTACACAATTGCCTGCAGTCAAATGTGTGCACGCTCCCCCAAAAGCAAAACACTCATTTAGGGTACATTTTTGGCATTGCTGGGATTCCTGCGGCAGATTCGACATGTTAAGGCCAATCAGAATGCGACATGAAGAGGGACGGTAGTAAACAAAACAAGCAGGAGGCCTCTGGTTTTGCTGGAATGCGAAATGCAAACGCAGTGGATTGTTGAAAACGGCGCAGATATATGAAAAAACGCAGCTCTGGCTGATTTATCTCTATGTTCTGGTTGGAGTGCAAACAGAAGACGCTGCTGGTGCGTGTCTGCTGTGGCGTCAGAGTATAAGTGGATTTAAACGATCGTATCAGACCTTGAACCAACCCCTGTCCTTGAGATGAACCAGTACTTTTCTGAAGCTCTGGGCTTTTTTGTAACTTTGCAGGAGGGTTTCTTGACAACCACAAAACACACAAATGCAGGGCTACCATGCAGACAGATTCTGTGTTGGAAGTTCTGTCTTGTAAAACAAACAGTTGCATGGGCCAGACATATTGTGCATTTGTGCAGAACCTTCAGTCTTGTTTAAAAATCTGCATGGCCCTGATTCGACCCTCTGACCTTGCTATCACCAGCACCCCGTTTCAACTTAAAGTGCCCCATGTCAATGCTAACAGTTGTCAACACTTAACCCCAGACTGCAAAAGGTGAACACTAAAAGCCCTAGAGCTGAGACCACTGACGTCATTTACTGTAATAAAACTACGTAAATGCTCTGAAGGATTAGTTCTGTCCAGACACGCACACAGCCAACAAATCACGGCCAAAGACAGAAGTCTTTAATATTGAACTAGCTAAATTAAAGATCTGTTTCTGGACAGGTAAAAAAGCTAGAAAATCATTCCTCAGTCGCGCTTTCATGCCACATCTTGTTTTGAAGTTTAACAACAAATGCCTTTCCATTAGCAGGCAAATGATACATATTGAGTAAATAGCTGTCTTACATAATGCCTGAAAACAAGGTATAGATAATGATCACTCACTTAACTGATTTATTGGGCTGTCCGACACGTTGCCTGTTAAGATATTTACATAGCAAACAAATAAGAAATAGCACTTAAAAGTGCTCCTGGTTGTTTTTCCTCCTCCGTGGTGGTGGAAAAATAAGATTGAGATATCTGTCAATATGATCCATTATCTCAGAGGTGTTTAACTTAACAGTTGTTTACATTTCCTGATGTTTTTTATGCGCCTGCATAGCGCAGAACCCGCCGAGTTGGGTTGCCCGATTTTAATCAGACATGGTACCTTTTTGGTAAATGCTTATTTTTCCTAAATAAATGTATAATATGTTAAACAAATAAACATATAATAAGCATGATGAATTGAGTTTCACATATACAGAAAAGATGTCCATAGTAAGTTAAAAGCAGATTATTCCTTCCGTTAGGAATGGTTTGATATAACCATGTGTCTCATAACCTGGGGGCCGAAAGGGGGTGTGGGGTGGTCGTTGCCTTTCTCAGTGGTTAAGACATGTTGCTATCTGAAGAGGGCTGTCACGTTAAGATTCCTAATCAAATCACTTTACTCTAAAGCCTCAGGCATGGGAGTTTACAAATGCTGGATAGCTCCATTATGTGGAGTCACGCAGGTTAAGACTGATCATATTGACTCTGCATGAAAGGCTTTGTCTGTTAAACAAGCCTCTTGTGTCTTCTAGTTGTCTTGTGGCTATTTGACATTGTCAGCTTTGGATTTGTACTATTGCTAATGAGCAAGACGCTAATGCTATTGCTTATACCTAGGGTTAGGGGTTCAAAACCTCAATGCTAAGTATTTAACTTTGGCATTCAACATTTTTTGCCATGCATGTGCTATGGACATGAATAATACCTTATATTGTGAAGCTTGCAGGGAGGTGTGGTTTTACTTTTCTAAGCATCCTGGCAGTGACTTTTGCAGCAGCAAGCAACCCAAATTTGAGATTGTTGTGGCTGCTTGCTTGGGTGTTGCTATGCTGTTGCTATCACGGTCTAAATGCTTACTGGTAGCTGAATGGTAGCTAAATGCTTACATAAGCTAAAAGAGCCCATTTACAAGTGAGCAGTCCATAGAAATTGTTTGTGGCTTCAATTTTAGTCTATGGGAATTTTTCACCTGTTTTATTGTTCACCAGGTAAATGTTTTAATTGCATGTTTTATTTACATTAAGACATTTAACAGATGCTGTTATCCAACGTGACTTACAATGTGAGGAAAACAAAGAAGCGATAAATCATAAGACGACAATAAACATCAGCCATAAACATACATACAATTTTAACCAGAGTATAACATTTAAATGCTTGATGTGATGCCTGTTGGGATGCCTATTTAAAAAGTAATATCACATCTCTTCTCATCAAGCTACATGTTTTAAGGTCAAAGTTTAATACTTTGGGTAAGACATTTGATTTAATCCACAACTGTAAGTATAAGCACTAAAATCTAGTCTGCTAATGCATATGTAAGACATGTGTGTGTATTGTAGGTAAATGGAAGACATAGCACAACAACGCTTTCCACGCAGCAGAAAGGCATGAACAGATATTTTTAAGTATGTCAGATTATTGTTTCTGCATTTGCATAAGAGGTCAGGTTTATCATTTGCCTTGAGTGAGTCTAGTGCACTAGCAGCAAGCACCTTAAAACATTACTCTCACTAGATCTGATCAAATCAAAACTGAGCAGAAACTGATTTCTTATCTCTTAAAATGTTGCATTTCCCTTTTTCCACGGAGCAGAAAGAGTGCATTACGAATCATTTGATTACTTTTGCCCCAAATGGATACAAAACAGTACATCTCTTACCCCAGGAGCCCTGCACTGCACATAAAAATCAAATTAAATCCTGCAGTTTCTGTATTTTAAAATAATTAACTGAGTTAAATGCTGTTATTGTTGTGGAATGGGACTAAATGGA
>JAZGTK010009443.1:0-17264 GCA_036877625.1 Ambastaia sidthimunki | reverse complement strand
TTTGTTTTGGTTTCTGCTTTGCAGTAAATTGATATGGGTTTATCCAAATTCTGAAGCACCTATCCCTGGCTTTCTTACTTGCATTCACATACTAAAAAGTCAAGTTTCACCGCTGGTTATAGTAAAGTGTTAGTTTCTAATAAAGTGATCTGCACGGGCCTGTGACCCAACCCGACCCAGTCAGTGCTGTTGAACTATGAGACAAAATCTGACCCTCTTACTTAACTATTAAAGCTGCAATACGTAACTTTTGCCTCTGTCACCATCTCTGTTTAAAACATAAAATAGCAGGTGACTTTACATTTATTATAAGATAGAGATTCTGGTTCACTCTGATCGGTCGTGTACTCGCTCAATAACTTCTGTTCATTTTTAAGCCAAAAAAAGTTACGGACTGAAGCTTTAACTACTTTTCACTCTTTTGAAACTCAAATTTTCCTTTTTATGGATTACAGCTTCATCCAACTGTGTCTGAATGTTGTTTGTAGCGAGTGACAATTAAAAGTGCTTTGGGTTCTTTTTAACAGCCGAGTCGAGTGCTGAGATGTGTGTGTGTGTTTGTCGTGTGTGTGTGAGGTTTGACCTTCTGAGAGTGCATTAGCACGGTGTCATGGAGTGGGGTGGAATCAGGCCTCCGTTGAGAGTTTCAGGATGTGGCGACCCGCATGGTGCTGTTTGTCTGCCTGCCAACCATGTTCAAAGAGAGAGAAGGTGGAGTTATTCCCAGAAGGATCTTTATTGTGCCTGTTATACCTCTTTTCTTCTTCTTTCTCTTCTTTTTTATAATTTTCTATTTTTAATTAATTTATTGCTGAGGTTTTGTAGCTTCCTCCCATCTTTTCTCTGTCTTCACTGCAGAATTCCTCAGACATCACACCTGTGAACTGGTTTATAACCCTCAGAGCTCATCTGGTCCCGGTATACCCATGATGCCTCACTCCACACGCTTGCTGTCTGTGATTGTCATGCTGAAGGAAACAGAAACGTGATCTGTGATGATAGTGTGAAAATTCTAGCGCTGCGGCCGGTCTCTCTCTGTTCAGCTACATTATCATCACATGCAAACACTCACTCTGTTTTTCTTTACTACTTAAACAACCTCGGAGAGTTTCATCACAGATGCAGAAGTTGTATAAAGAAGAAAACATCTCCTGTTCTGTGTGTGTGGTTCTGGCAGAGGCCATGAATGCATCATCTTTGTGAGGTGCTCATGGGAAATATGTAGCATTTGTTTTTTTTTTGCTTTTTTGTATGAGCTAGTGTTCCTGTAGCTCAACTGGTAGAGCATTGCGTTAGCAGCGCAGAGGTTGTGGGTTTGATCCCAGGTAACACAAGTACTGATAAAATATATACCTTGAATTTACTGTAAGTCACTTTGGATACAAGCGTCGGCCAAATGAATAAATGTAACTGTTGTATTTGCATCTAGTTCACCTGTAGCTAGATAAATGATGTACAGTATTAACACTGAACGTTTAGTCTATTACAATTTAGCGCTAAAGTTGATGAAAATGACAAGCAAACGTTGATTAAATGTAATGAATTTATTCAAAAGTAGAAGAGCAGCAGTCTGGGAGGCAGGAAGCTCTCAGCTGTGTCATGTGTGGTCAGCTCACCGTACAGCAGGTCTGATTACGTTCTGCTGAAGACGGATTTCTCACCCCTGTCAAGATTTCACTTTTATGTTAAATATTCTCTAAAGGACAGACCTTAAATCTTATGGGCGGGAGGGAGCAGCGGGCTGTGAAGGGAACCGTAGGCTAACTGCTAATGATAAGAACACACGACAGATGAGGCATCTGTACGTCCTGCCTGAATTACATTGTCAATCACTCCAGTGTCCATCAACAAGAGAAAAAAACAGTGAGTGATGAATGAAGCAAGACGAGCTCAACATGAGACAGTTGCTCATGTTAAACTCCTTTGTACAAAACATCACATTACAGGATGTCAATTTTTGGGGTGCTGGTTTTTAGAGGGTGTCAGCGATTGTCTCAGAGGGTCTTTCAAACTTTTCCCTTGTTGCCTTTTTTCAGCAGATTCTGGCGTGTTACTTTATTTAATCGTGTAATTGTGTAAATGTAATGTCATCACTTCATCACAGAGAAAAGGTGAACTGATGACATTCTCAAATGTCAGTTATCTTAAGTCTTTCATACATCACATTTAAATGAGGCCAGTTTTCTGACACAGCTGTAACCTGAAATCAGATATTCAGAGACATTGTTTATTATTTTAATGTGAGTGTCAGAAACGACAGCTGATAGGCCCGTCAGAGTGAGAGGGCGTGGCCATTTAAAAACAAATAAATGACAATAGTGAACTTAACACAAAACACAAAACATCATTCTGTAGTTATAATTGAGCTGTTATACTTGATCTGTGTTTTCATTATAATACTATGAAATACAAGATAAAGCCAAAAAAAATAATTAGATAGGTGTATGTGGTCGGCAGGGTGTTGCTATGCAGCTCTGAGTGGTTACTAGTGGGTTGCTATATGGTTGCTAAATCACGAATACTGTGCCAGGTCAAAACACTCCACCAATCACAAGTCAGAAAACAGTTCAGCACAGCCAGTGTTGAATGGATCCCACCCCACAGTTTAATTGTTAGAGTTGGAGGTTTAAACAAATTCCAAGCAATTTTCTGAGTCTGAGCAAAAGAAACAGTGATGCTTGACTAAGCAAGAACCACTGTGGAATTCCAAATGTATTGATTCTGGGAAGAGACGTACGGAAGCTGAATATGTTCCCAGTGGAGGCTGTTTTTCTCCCTGGTTTTCACTGCACCGGTTATCTGTTAGTTGTAACACAGTATAGTAATGATGGGTGAGAGTGCTTGACTTCTCCACTGTGAGTTTGATTCTTTGTGTTTTTCTCATTCCACTCTCGTCTAATTTCACATTCTTGTGTCTCACACTCAGATCTGTAAAAACGAAGCAACACTTCTGTGTCAATAACTTGTTTTCTTTTGCTATATATTTACAGCTTCAACAACCATTCAGTGTTAAGTGTGTATATTTGTGTTTTCATGAGGGTGTTATACAAGATGTTTATCATAATACTGTAGGTCGAGGTCTGTGTGTATTATTTTTAAATATTTCCCCCTTCAGTGTCCTGCCTGATTCCTTCCTACATCCGTCTGTGCTTGGAATTATTCATGGAAAAGCAGGTGTGATGTGCGAGGGTTTGGAAAGCACCTCACTCAGACTGACCGTGAGGAGCAGGGCATGAAGGAGAGATGATGTTTCCCCCATCCTGAAAACACAGCCACTCTTTTGACCCTGCAAAAGTTTCTGATTAGAAAAGCATGACAACAGTTTTACTGTGTTATAGAGAAACAGAAAGTCCTGTACGCAGTTCCATCAGTGTGTGTGTGTGTGTGTGTGTGTGTGTGTAAACAGTAGCAGGGGGACTGAGTTTTTCCTGTAGAGAGTTTGGAATCATTGAGGGCTGCTCATCATTTCTAACACAATTAAAGGTGTCAGTATCTCCAGAGAAACGCTTTCCTCCGTGCCCACAGAACATACTTCTTTCTTCCACTGAATCCCCAGGATTAGATTTGAGTGTCAGCTGGCGACCTGCTAAGTGTCCCTGACTATGACAGACAAGAATGTGTGTCAGTAGATTACATGGCTTTTCAAATACTACATTTTCATTGGCTTGTGCACAGAATAGTGTTGTAGAAGATGGACTGAATGGAATAGAGAATGAGTAGATAGATACTGTGTCGTTGTCATTGTATATAAGTTACTGTATATAAAATACATATATATTTTTCTTTTCATTCGCATGTTCAGTGATATCCACAATTAGTTTTTATCTTACATGATTCTTCTGATAAGATAACATCTGTTCTTTCACATCAGCCTGTGTCATTAATAAGGATCATTTAGCGAGTTGGAGAGAGAGAGAGAGAGAGAGAGAGAGAGAGAGAAAAGGCCGGCCTTGCTCTTTGTCTTTAGTGACACCAGCGCCAAATGAGAAGAGACAATGTCTCCTACTGATCAATGATGGAAAAAAGCTGCCAGTGAAATGAGGTTAAATCTAATGTGATAAACATCTCCGTCTGTCAGCCGCTCACCTCAGAGGTTTTAATTTTATTTGAGACTTTGTGCCGCAGGTAAATAAATAAAGGATGTAACGTAAGGAGATGCTGATCTCCCTGGAGAACTGGAGCCTGGAAACATGAGGAGGGTGAAGATGATTGTATCTTCTGTGGAGATATCACCACCTCAGAATCATCAGATCTGACCTGAGTTAAAAGTGATTTAGGAACTCAGATATTACATTTCTTCATTAATGGTTGCAACCTTGGAGCTGTGATGCTTCAGAGCTGTGGTGCTCATGTGGACAACGCAGGTTCAAGTAAACTGTCTTCATCCCATTCCTCTACATTTTCCCAATAATTTCCAGATTGCATCTTTAAAGAAAACAAAAGCCAAAAAATGGCTGCACAAGGCAGTGATTGGTGTTTGGTTTCTCGCTTGTATCTTTGCAGGAGATGCTGTCCACCAGTGTCCACCATCCCTGAAGCACTACACCTGCATTTCCCATCCAGGCCACCGGGGGCAGGAATGTTACAGGTGTGTAGTAGCTCCACATTTATCTTGAACGATGTCCAGTATTGAATCAGTTTTGTAACCTGTTAAGAAGCTCAGCTCTAGGCAAAATATGTCCATAGTTTGTTACACAGTTTGTTAGCGTGTTCATTTTGTTTATGCTTGATACAAAACTACTTTAAATTGGTTTTGTCAGCGC
Source organism: Ambastaia sidthimunki (assembly GCA_036877625.1). Lineage (NCBI taxonomy): Eukaryota > Metazoa > Chordata > Actinopteri > Cypriniformes > Botiidae > Ambastaia > Ambastaia sidthimunki. The sequence continues at coordinate 12,501 of JAZGTK010009443.1, read as the reverse complement.
TGCGTTTGCACAGCTGTACGCAAAGTTTTAATTAGGAAACTTTGTGCTAAATGAGGTAGAATACAGTTAAGCACAATATTTAGATGGCAGATTGAAAAACTGTTTCGAAACTCCTCCCATCATGGTTTGCGTGTGTCTGGGGAGTCATCGTTTAGTAAATCTGTTTGCTAATTGAATCTCTATATTTGAATAAATGCATTTACTATTTTTAAAGGTTGGTTTAATGTTTCAGTAATGCCTTTTTCTTTCATACCTGTTCAGTGGAAACACTTGGGGATCTGAAGAGATTTCTGCATTCAGAGATCCGTCCTTTGGGTTAATATAAAAATTTAATTACAGAATAACTCGGGCCCTTGATAGAATCATAATGCTTTCAATTACAGATTCACAGCTTAAAAAAGCCGTAATTTGTATTCCATCTTGCACAATATAATCATTATTTGTACTTTTCTTGCTTTAGAGAAGCTTTTTTTGCACAAGTTATGAAAGAAAATATATTTTCTTGTTAATATTTTGGGTTTATTGGAGGATTAGTGCTATGAATTGTAAGAGTTTGATCAGGAAGATGAGTTTGTCGAGAACACACGCTGTGGTGTGCGTTCTTTCAGACGCATCAAAGAGTCTGACTGCTGAGAGATCAGAATAATAACCGCATGCGATGCGCATTTGCATGCATCATCAGCACCAAAGACCAAAACACTGATTCTGATTGCTGTTTCCTCCCATGATCCTTTGCAGTGTTTTATTCTTTAGGATAAACTTGCACATGCAGCCCTGGTTTGTTTTTTTGGTTCCCCCACGCGCTTGTTGAATTTGGGTCAGGTCTGGGTCAATGCAGAGACGAACCACCTTTGGATAAGAATCGTGGCGGCTGAAAGAACGCGCTGGAATGCGAGCTGTTGCAATCAGCGTGTCTTGTAGTTGAAACTGACGGAACATAGATGCATTGAATGCGAGAATCAGGCTTTTCAACACACGTGAAACATCTTGCGGTAAACACCAACGCTGTAGGCACTCGTGTTTCTACACAGACGCATTGATTCAGTGCCGCATCAGAAGAGTTCTTCCAAGAACAAATAACTTAATGAAGTCCATTCATATCCTGTATTGATTTCTATCTGGATCAAATAGTGTTTCATCTGTAGTGTTGTGACTTTCCTCAGTTATTGAGGTCAGAATATAGGATATGTCTAAACCAGAGCCTGTTTTATCCCATTAACTCAACAATAACATAACTGTAATAGACATAATGCAGTGTGTCAGTGATACCTGTGGTCTCTCATGATCTCTCTGGGAGTCAGGAAGATTTGTGCTAAAAGAACAATTATTCCAATTATTCCATGCACAGCAGATCCTTTATTAAAATCATAACTCAGGGTTCATCGCTGTAGTTGAAGTGTGTGTGTGTGTGTGTGTGTGTGTGTGTGTGTGTGTGTGTTAACAGTATAACTGTATAACAGTTAACAGTATAGTTAATGTAAATAAAGACCATGTGGAATCATCAAATCGCAAAATAACGGATCAGAAAAAGTGGAACAGAATCCTTTTTTTAACACAGAAAAATGTCACACTGTACCTTTAAATATATTGCAGTGTTATTATTAATATTAATATTCTTAGCAATATTGTTTGCTTCTAAACAAAGTCACTTACAATCCAGAAATGCACAAATATGTTATGAATCCTTTCAGCTAATTAATTTTCATCAGACATCACTAGCTCAGTTTTTACTCATTATAACGCAAGTGTAATGTTAGAATCATTCTCTGTTTGTTTTGTTTTTATGTTCCATACTGTAGCTTCATTTGACTAAACAGCTCACGACGTTCCCGCAGGATTCGTTCTTCCATCAGGGAACACGATCTGTTTGTAGATCAATTGTCTACAGTTGATTCATTACAGAACACACAGCTTTACAATCACACTGTTGGGATCTCAGTCCCTCGTGGTGCCTATTGACTTTCACATGTTTTAGTGTAAAAGTAACTCCTGCCCTTTACCGTTTATCAGCCATAGAAAGAAAAAACGCTGTCAAATGACTTTCATTTACTCAGAGCAGTGATGTCAAGCGCTTACACTCGCCGTGTTGTAAAACAAAACGTCTTTTCCTTTAATAAGAAGCTGTTTGATGGATTTTCTCCTGTCATAATGAGACTCAAGCTGCATTTAGTGGCAGCTGTAGAAGATCAGGACATGGTTTTCATGAGGAGGTCTTTGGGGGCAGTGGAGCGATATTTCACTAATGGCAGAGCTGGTTCAGTCTTAATGACCCACTCTGTAATTTGGGTCTTCCCGGTGCATGTAAACAGGACCGTCATCAGGTAGTAAAAATGACTTGTGGCCCGGAAAAAATCAGGAATTTGTTATTTTGTTTCAAACTGCTAAATGTTTCCGTAGAGGCGGATGCAAAACAAAACATTTGCCAACAACACACAGTGAGAGTTTAATGAGCAGTGCGGTAAACATTTAACCCGGCAGCATCATTTCCCAACATTTTACAACATTGCATTTGGGTTATTGTTAGGTTAAGTGGCAGAACTGTGTTTTCAAATCACGCCTTAAATTAAACCACAGTGGTAATCAGAACAGGTTTAGAACTTTGTGACATTTTTGGTTATGAAGATGATCATTTCCAAGCTGCGACCAAACATTGAAAACATTGTTGAAATATTTACAATGTTGGCTTCTCTGTAGCATTTTCAGTACCTTGAGACACCTTAAAACAAAATGTTTTACTAGACCAACAAAACCACATGTTTTCAAATGTTTTATTTAGACTTAAAAAATATAAAATCAATACATCTTTGTGAAAAGTTTCAAAACTGAATGTATGTTCTGTAATTTTTGTTTGTGTTTTTTCCACAGGGACCCAGACAAAATTTCCCCCCAGCTTCCCTCAATCTCAGATGAGCCAGTGAGAGAAGCTATAACATAGAGGAGCTCAGTGGATCCCTCATCAATGAGACAAAAGGTTCCTCATGTAATACTAACCCAACCAGACTAGACTGTATAGACCAAACCTAGTCCCCTTATTTACTTTAATAAAGATACTTATTTTACCTGAAGCGCTAAGCAAAATATCAGATGCTCGTATTTTCCTGGTACGTTAGTCTGCGTAACTCAGAAAGGACAAGAACTTCATACATAGTTATTGTAACATTTGGATGCCAAACCGAAACTGAATCTCTTTCGGTTGCACAGCGAAATGCCAGGATTTTATTGCAGGAAATAAAAGTGCAGAGAGAGAGAGAAAGAGAGAGAGAACGAGAGAAATGAGGGCTGAGGGAGATAGAAGGAGCAAAAACTGATCTCAGGAGCTGTTGAAATCAATTCCTGCCACAGTTTTCTGAGCTGATGAAAAGGGCTGATGCTCTCAAATGCCTCGAACTTACTCAGAAATTCTCCCTTTCCATTTATTTCAGGAATCTATTTCAGACATATTAGCACTAAACACACGGGTCAGAAAATCTTTGATGTTCTGCATCAGATTAAAAATAATAATGGCTACAGACTCTCTTTCACAGAGTAACAGACAGTAGATCTTACAGTCCTGTCAGACATAATGAATGATTTGTTAAGTCAATTTTTACGTATTTAATTTTAAATTTGTTCCTGAATAGAGGAAGAAAATGGTTGTGATGTCAGTTTATAGTTTTTCTTTGAGGAACCGCAGACGGTCGTCTATTCTCTGTTCTAACTCTCATTCTTACATGTGTGTGAAAAATGCTGCTGTATTGACGCCCATCTGCTCTGTTAACCGCAATAAATGCGATTGGATTGTTAAACTGCGCGTAGGGCCTCGGTAGTCACGGCGTATTTGTTGATGTTAAATCGAGGTGAAATGTCTTTGGACTGAATTAGACTCGTTCGACAAAAGACTCATTGTTTGTTTGTTTGTTTGTTTGTCTGTGATGTGTAGATCCAGGAGGAGTAACAAGTTTTATGCAAATGAGAATGGTAATGAAAACATCTCTAAGAAATGAGCAAGCCAGAGTAAATTGCCTCCATTTTCTCAGCGTGAGGTTTGCCGTTCTGGATTTAATTTTTAAATATACAAATGACGCGGCTCAGCCAATGATGCTTCAAGCCCTTGAGAAATTCTTTGTTGTGACTGTGAGGAGAGAGACATCAGATAGGAAGTCGGAGAGAGTTGATATCCGAGCTTTGGCGTGTCAGAAACCAGCTGTGATGGTTTGCGCTGTGGCTGAATGCTAATCCGGTGAAAAAAGGCAGTTCTCGGCCCGACTCCGGTGGATGTCAGATCTGCGATAGTGCCGGGAGATAAGTGTGTCTTATCTGTTTCCTTAAGACGCGGTGAGATGTGAAGTGCTTCAGACAAAGCTGAGGCTTCAAGCGCTCCATGCAGATCAGAGTTTGAGCTGCAGAAGTGTAACAGAGTGGATGCAGAGGCCACGCATGCTGACATGCAGCTGACGAGCTTTATCGCTCTTGCCTGCGCTGTACCGCTGATGAGAGAGTGAATTAGATTTTCTTAAGGTCAATTGCATTCAGTGTTTCAGACCAAGTGCCTTTCACTGATGTTTTTCTTGCTGGAGGATGGCATGTGTTTTATCACTGGATGTGCACATGCACTTATTTGCATGTGTTTGGTGGTGTGCAAGATACCAAGACAGATTTAAGTTTATTTTTCTCCCCAATTGGCAAATAGTTTTTCTCATTTTAAGGCCACTGCATTTTCTGTTACATTCTTGTTTAAAGGTGTTTAAATGTGTAAAAAAATCCAAATATTATTTGAAGAGATTCTTTAAAAACACATCTGAATATCTTCTATAATTTTGCAGTGTAAACTTTGTGTTTGTTCTGCAGGCATGAGGATGATAAAACATTGGAGAAGGAGTTCACATGAGCAGCACAGCTCAATGTGCAAAACACATGCACCAACCGCTCCAACGCAGCTCCAACGCAGCTCCACAGCCATGCTCCAAGTTCTGTGGGCCTCAGTTGTGAAGACTAAATAAAACTTATGTTCTGTCATACAGGTGTGCAGTGCAGGTGCAAAATCAGGATTTCACTGTGATGGAGAAGGACAGCAGTGGTCTTAAAGACCCTTACGGCCCACCAGCTGAAGTACAAACCCTGCACTGGAACTCAAGAGAAATGGTGAAACACTTCACACCCGTTTTACAGCCTTTTAGAGCCGATTTCACCTCACACCCCCTTCCTCCCTCTTAGCATTATTTTCATTATTACAGTTCTCTGACATGCCATTAAGAAACTAAATGGAAATCCCATAATTCCACAGCTTTTGAACAAGTGCTCATTAATGCAGCATTAGTGTTAAACCTGTGGACTTCCATCCATTTACTTTGTTGTTAGTGCATCAAAAAACCTCAATAACAGCGCAGTCCAATACACAAAATGTTCTTTTGCATCCGCAGAGCTACAATCTCAGAGGTGACAGAACCCTTCACAGCACTTTCTGGTGGTAAACAGAGGCAAAATGAGCAGTTTTAACACAGGTAAGATCAAAGTATGCCCACTAATAAGTACACCAGCTAATGAAAGCTAAAAAGATCTGCTGATCTTGGAATGGTCAGATTGATACAGATTTTTTCCTCCTATTTCTCCTCTGTTTCTTGCATGCAGATTTTACACAACAGTGGGAACAAAATAATGTCAAATCGGGAAAAATGAGGTTGGACGGAGGCAGCTGTTCACGTGTTTAATGGTTTGTACTTCACGTCTGTGTTCAGCCCTCTCTAATCTCTCTTATTATTTGTGTTGGGAATATTGGTCGATATTTAAATGAGCAGAAGTTCTGTAAACTTCTTTCAAAGCGCAGAAATAACAGCCTTTATCAGATCACAGTTTTTCTGCTAATACACCAGCCGAGAGAACAGCGAGTGTTTTCTAAGAAGTCGGCCAGACGCGACTTCTGGACTTCTGAAGGCAGGACGTCTCCGCGCGGCTCGTGTAAATGCTAATGCTAAATGAGGGTCAGAGAATGACAGAGTAAAAGATGGAAAAGCAGCTCTGATAAATGTTAATCATTAACACAGCAGTGCTGAGAAACTGTCACGCTGGAGATCGTGTAAAAACGTCACGACGACTGTTCTGTATGCAAATATTATAATGACATCATCTCTAATCAGGTAGCTGATTGGTCAGTACAGTATTTGTGCTGTTAAATAATAATATAGTAAAACCTGTGATGCATAGTTACGTTTCATACATAACGTTTTCTGTATCATATTTGTATCATATATTTTCTAGCATTTATGTCTTACGAAACATAAAGTGTGTTTCACTAAACACTGACACAGTATTTTAAGATTTTACGCCTACGAGCAGATGATTTTGTTTGCAGTAGTAAATTAATTGTCCAGAATCGTTACGGCTTCAATTAGATTCTAAAAGGTTTTTGGATACTTGTCAGAGATGGTGAATATTAATGAAGTGATAGAATGACACAAAGAGTCTTAATATGCGAGTTTTAATGCGCTGGTGCTTAATGAACTCAGCTTTGCCACTTCTGGTTTGATAGGCTGAGACATATCTCATCATTGTGAAGACAAGCGAGAAATAATGAGTCAAAGAAGATTTCATTCATTAAATCATTGAGTTCTTTGATGTACTGCACAGAGTGGCTGCACAAAAAGAAACAAAACGGGCTTTTATTTGCGTATTTCATCACAAAGAAGTAAAACAGAAGCTGTCAGCCGTCTCTCTGTGTACCTGCCTCAAGTGTCTTTACTTTAGGCCCCACCCCTCAAATGCAAATGAGCTCATTTGTTTTAAGCAATAAATGATTGCTTGTATATGATCATGGTATGTATGTGATTATTTGTAATGTTCTACATAACTGCACTGTACAGCATAACATCTATGCGTTTATACGGCTGAGTCCTCAGTTAGGATGACTTCATTCTTTTGACTCAAAAAAAAAACACATCCATTCTAGTTTTTAAGACGGATTATACAGCAGCGTTAAATGTTTTATGGTGTCTCTTTAATTACTTTTTTAAGAGTTTACCAGAACGTTACTTGTTTTCCATTACTCAGTATTTATAACTTCCCATCTAATAAACGGATAAAAGGTCTTTAAATCTTTAGAAAAAGATTGTTACATCATGCTCTGAGAGTGACATCATTATGCGTCCTGTTATTATGTGACTGTTTAATCCACAAAAAATCTGGTTCCTTTTGTTTTAGAAGTTCAAAGTCACTTGACTGATCACAAAATTGTTGTGTTAGCAAATTAAATCTTATTCATGGTTTTCCATCCATCTTTATTCCAGGACATGAGACAATTTCAGCATATATTAAACATACAAGTGTCTCTAATTGAAGTATAAATCCAGTGGAATTTATTGTATCTGTGCTGTTGTATAACTTCTACTTATTAAATAAATGGATATTCAAACAGATTATCCGCCTTCCACACGACATCTTTTGTGTATCAGGTTTATAAAAGGCAATCGTTGTAACTTGTAACGCACACACACACACACACACAGGCTCCATCTGTTCAGTTTCCTCTCTGACCAGGGCGTTTTGTTGCCCCTGACAGTGTGAGGTGAGACAGTCTTGCTGATGGCTTCATTACCCGTGTTATCCTGCCAGGCTAAAATAAGCTGCTTACACTCGCAGACGACTGTTTACAAGCGTGAATACAACCACAGTCTGAGAAAATCACATGATGTGAAGATTCACAAACAAGAAACTGATTCAGGGCCAAACTTACTAAACAGCTGCTAAACTTCTGCTGTCTCATTTACACTGAACACTCAGATTGAAATCAGTTTAAAAAACTCTTTCATTTACATTACATGACCACTGGCATGCTGTATGTTCGAAAATGTTCCCATAATAAAGCCTGCTTTTATTACTTTTTCCAGTGAATTTGTATTAATAAGGGTCTTTTATTAGTAACGCCTTATTAATAATTTCATGTGTCCCAGTTTTGTTTTGTTACAGCCGTTTGGCTCATAAAAGCATAAACTAATTTAAAACCTAAATGTAATTGGCTGAAAAGAGCTTTGTGTGTTTTAATAAAACGCTTTTTATGAGACCCCATTCTGTTTCATATGTGTTAATAAAAATATGTTTTATGTGTTAACATACGTTGTGCTGTAGTGGCTCTTTGAAGAAACTGAGTCAGAAAAAGATTCATTCATAAATTGGACTAAATCGCTGCAGTTGTTTTTTTGTTGAATTTCCCTCTGAGTGTTCAGGATCTAAATGTAGCGTTTTGGAAACAGCAGCTGAAACTCAAAGGCACGTCAGATGTCATCACAGAAGCGTGAGGCGGCGCGGTTCCCCTGAGAGAACCACACACACTCGCTCAGTGTTCTGACTGCCGGTTACACACAGAGAAAACAAACATGTCTTCAGTGGAAACTTCCTCAGGCTTCACCTCAGCAACTACCAGTCACATGAATTCCTACTGCAGTCGTCTGAGATGTTTCATTGAGTGCCTAGATACTGTGTGTGTGTGTGTGTGTGTGTGTGTGTGTGTGTGTGTGTGTGTGTGTACACATATGAATATAATTTGTATGAATACATGTGTGTACTTGTGCATCTATGTTTGTGAGGACCGGTGTGAGCAGTTACACTATCAGAGTGAGGACAAAGTGAGACAATTCTGACTTTCTAACATCCTTTTAAAGGGTTGTTTGAGAGTGAAGACTTGGTTTTAGGATTAAGGTTTGAATTAGGTTAGGTTTAGGGTAATGGTTAGGGTTTGAGATTCTAATGTGTCCTCACAAAGATAGCTCTGCAAATATATATAACACTCATAAACATACACGCATGTACGTTTTTCTTACACCCCTTCCTGTCTTCCGTTGGCGTGCCAGTCAGTTTACTGCTGTTTCTGTTCTGCTCTCTCTCTCTCTCGAGCTCAATATAAACCACATCTGAGTGGCAGTTTGCTCTTCTCAGACGCAGGTGAGCTGTCAGTCAGGGGCTTGACTCTTCAGGAGGGGCTGTCTGAAGCCACCTGACAGGTAATATCAGCCTGAGCCTCTCTCTGGAAATACAGCCTCCTCTAACCACAAACCTGCTTTTCAAAATGATCTCAATTTCCTGCCTGCGTTGTCTTTCTTTATCAGGCCAGATTCATTAAACTGTACAGCACAAGAGTGACTGTCAGCAGTTCCAGTGACCTGCTTTCAGAAGTATTTTGTCATTTCATTTTCTCCACAAAGACTCAAAGAAACAAAGTCCTAAGAGTCCTGAGACAACCAATCTGAGATTAAACACGACATCACGCACTGATTTGAGAGATAACAGTAAAAAAGTGTGTTTAAATTCTTTAGAGGCATTACAAATAATGTAACTTGTTAAAATTAAGTAAAATGATGAAGTATAAACTTAAAAGATTAATAATTTGATAAGCTATAAAATCATTTTTTGGCAAAAATTCTGATACTGTATATATAAATATATAATTTGTTTAAGAGTGTGTTTGACTTGATTTTGTGATTTATGATGCTTTGCAGGTAGTAGTTTCTATGGTAACAGTGTGTTCGCTGGCATTTGTCTCTAAAGGATTATGGGTAGTGTAGTTCTTGTGTAGTTCTGTGAAATGAAGGTGATATTACAGACTTCTTTTATTAGAGATCTTAGACTTTCGAAAATACATTGACACGAGACATTTTAGGACAAGCTCTTACATCTTCATTATATCCTATAAAAAATTAGCATTTTACATGTATGTATAACATACAACAACTTAAAGAGTAAAGAAAGCGGTCTAAACTTACCCACCTGTCTTATCCAAACGCAGCATTAGAATCATGATTATTTTGGTTGACATATGAAGTGATTTGTGTGTGGAGCTGTGAGCAGGCCTGTGGAGTTCAGTGGACAGTTTAAGTGCACATTAAATATGACGGGACTCAGCTGGCCGGTGTCCTGTTTGCCGGGCCGGAGTGAAGATGTACTGTTATTACCTTGTGTGTGTATGACAGCTCGATGCGGTCTTTCATTAGCTCTCTATAAAATCTGACCCACGAGACATCAGCCAATCAGAGCACAGAACGTGTGGACCAGAGTTCCTCAGTGCTGCAGAAGTGAGATGGGCTGCATGCAATAAATGTACAAGAACTTTGTAAGTCCATGTATTGTTTGTTTAAATTTCATATCATTGAACACGAGGCCAGCACTGGCCTACAGCTCACAGCAATCCAGTGTGTATTACGCATGATACATTAACTGACATGTTTTGTTCACTTTTTTTAAATAATGACACTGAAATAACATGTTAAATTGACAACACTATTCATTATTGGTAAAGAATCAGTTTCTCTAACATGTTCTGTGTTTACAGTAACTTAAACCCAGCAGACGGACTGCCATCAGTCATCAAATATTGTACTTAACTAAAGTAACTTCTTGTTGTTAGATGTGTTGCTTTTAAATTTGGGTGAACTGTATGAGTGGGGGAAAAACCCTGTGTGTGCATGTCAGATGATACCAGTGCATCCAATTAAGAGAGTTTGTATGATAGCTGGAGACACGAGGCTGGAACGTCGGGCGATGAACGTCACCCGGTACTTTTCATTAAAAGGACAAACAGCTTGACGACGGTGTAACTTCAGCGCACATTAAATTATTACACAATAAATAAAGTGTAACTCAGGGCATGCTGGGAGTTTGAAGTCTAAAGCTTTGTTTTAATGAGCTCTCTCTCGCTTTGAGACAAGCTCAGAGCTGGTCTTGGTTTTTTTAGCATCTCGCAGGACTCTGTCCCTGCGGTTTACACCCGCACAGACGAGAGCCGGGTGTATTTTTTAACACTCACCAGTGTCACGAGGAATCAGGAACGAGATGAGAAGATTAAACAGTGTGGCTCTGTGAACAGACTTTGTGCTATCCTGGGTTTAAATTAATGAGGTTTGAACACTCTTGAGATAAATTTAGGTTTTCATATTTAATTATAACTTACTGCAGCAGTTGAGGGTGGATAAATCACACTGTTAATAAGCTTCAGGCTTGTTTATGAAAATTCTTTATGTCTGACACATGAGCTGATCACGTCTGTTAATAGTATAGAAGCGTTGAGCTGGAAATACCCCACTGAGTACCCAGCTAACAGTTTTAGGCTATACGAACATTTCCCTAACATTTCTCCAACATTAACAGTTTGAAAGTTTAAGCATTCAAACATTCAGTTTTGTAGATGCTGTATTAATATTATTGCCTGATTATAAGATACTTAAACATTTTTTAATTTTGTAATGTTCTTAAACGTTCCATACATACGTATATATAACGTTAAAAACATTCTAGTAATGTTACTGCAAGAATGTTCTTGATAACTTTGAGAGAACTTTTAGAGAACGTTCTCCGTTAGCTGGGTAGATGATGCAGAGTAAGAGATGGTGCTGCGCAGTTCTGCCGTGTGTTTAACATGTTCTGCCGTGTGTTTAACATGTTCTGCCGTGTGTTTAACATGTTCTGCCGTGTCTTGTATCTGCTCAGCTTTGATTTTTTCACCGTCAGTCTGTTGCCGTGACGCCCGCGCTGTACCTGTCCAGTAACAGAGATGAACATCTTTTGATCAGCTGTTGCACTGACATTGAGTCAGACGTTTAAATGATTGTGTTTTTGTGTCTGTGATGAAGGAACGTGAAACATTTAAATGAAACTCTAAACTCACTGTTTTCTTGAACGGCTGGTGATTCTCTCAGTGTCAGATGTGGAGCAGCATAGAAATGATGTGCATTATTTTATCTTCTCTCAGGGTTTTTATAATTTGAGTTGTAAAGTGCTAATATTAAGTGCAGAAATGTTCTATCCAGCTGCAAATATTAAAATTGAAAAAGTTTGCCAAAAGAAATAACATTTTTTAACTTACATTTGTCCAAAGCAATTTACAGACACTTTCTGCGCTGTAAGTCACTTTAAATAAAACATCTACTAAATGCTTAAAATGCACAGCTTTACAAATACTGTAACTGTAAATCAACACTGTGTGTGTGTGTGTGTGTGTGTGTGTGTGTGTGTGTGTGTGCAGTTAAATGAGTTTGGATGCTGCGTCTGGTGTGTATGTTCACACAGCTGTGATGTCATGTTCTATTGTCACAGCTGCCGGTCTGCTCACCCGCAGTGATCTCGTCCCCAACCCGAAGACAAACCGCCTGCCAGCGTGCTCATAATGCGACTCCTGCATCAGGAGCAGCAGCGAGTGGAATTCTTTTATTCCAAACTGTCTGAAATATGATAATCAGGGGAAATCACAGCAAACTGGTCTTTCTCCACTTAAGCACGCGGCAGGGATGCGACCCCCCTTCCCCTGCGCTGTCTGGGCCATTGGTCCTTCTCGCATGCTCTGCACCAGCTGCGTGTGATGGTAATGCACTGATTCGGTGAAGCATGCATCAGATTACCTTTTCTCGCAAGGCATTGTGGGAAACAGAAGGAAAAGAGCTGTGGAGTGTGTCGAGTGGCTGGTGTGTGTAACATTTGCATGAGTGGCTGTATACTGTTATTTTGTATTGTTGCAGGTGCTGGAATTCTGAGCCTGGAAAAAAT
>JAZGTK010009442.1:0-17264 GCA_036877625.1 Ambastaia sidthimunki | reverse complement strand
AAACAGTCTTAATGACTATATTTAGGTTGCCTTAATGTGTTTATCAGTTTTGCATTTTAAGACACAACACAATAGATAAAGATGCTATTATTGTTGTAGCCTGTCAGTCACTGTGGGTGCAGATTAACAGTCTCAGGATGAACATAAAGTTTAAATCGCAGCTTTTTGTGGCCATAAAATCATAAAATCTCATATTTCCATTGTTGATGACAAAAGGCCTGAACAGACACTTTTGCCAAACTTATTTAACGTCTATTTTCTTTGTCTCCTTGGGCCATTTGAACATGCTGTTTAAAAATTAACACAGTTGTTTTTCTGTCTCTTTGCAATGCACAAGGCACCCAAACGTTTCACTAACATTCTCAGTGTGGTAGGACAAAACCACATTCCCACAGTAAGTTAAATATTTTATAATGAGTGAACAAGGGAATCATCAGGCAAACTGGCAAACTTTCAGTTCTGGGCTATTTAGTTCCTTTTCCATAAGTGGCTACACATCTAAAGTGGCTTGATTCATTACCCTCCAACTCTCAGCAGCAGATGATTTCGAACCCACAGCAGGAGGATGGTTCTGAACACTAAGCAGTAAATGAGTACCCGTCCCTCCGTGGGAGAACGGTACTGAACCCTCTGCGGTGGGTGGGTACTCAGGGATCTGTGCTAATTTAGGCCCAGTTGGAGCTTTAGTGTGTCAAAAGTTTTTGAGTCTAGCATTAACAGTGTGAGAGTCATGACCCACATCAACCTGCTGATTTTGGGTACTATCAGAGCCCAGTGGTACGGAAGGAGTCCAGGGTTCGAATCTGGAATAAGGTGCAAATTCGAAACAGCGCAGAAAACTGAGGAGCATAAGGGTGAGAATTGACAAAGCAACTGGTTTCTCGTCTGAATTATAGCAGGAGTGCAGAGAGTTGTTAAGCAGCTAATGAGAACGTTGGTGGTGAAGGGTGGTCTGCTGTCTGTGAGTACCTTAAAGCACAGAGATGCAAACTCATGAGATAGGAAAACATGACACATTAAAGGCCTGAGGTATGTTCCTAAGGTATGTTTCATATAAATGTGAAAGACATGAAGATATATTTCAGGACACTGTTGATATATTAAGTTTGCAGAATAATAGCATGGCATAAAACACAAGCTAGTATTGAACACGACTATAATTACAATACTATATCACACATTATTTATCAGCAGCATGTGACTATAGTTTTAGGGTTAGAAAGTTTCTTTTTAAATGCCATCTCACCTGTGTTGTTTTGGTGGCCTTGGTTATGAGTCATTAATCATTTTTAGGTGGGCAGACACAAAATTCTCTGAAAAATGGGTACTACTGTTTTGCCCTATTGTTTTTCATTAATTCTATTGTTTGTAAAGTGTTAATTAAAAAGCAAGCAATGCATAATTGTTTAAAATGAAAACGTAAAGGCTAAATGCCATTGATTTGATTTATTAATATTTATACTAACATTTAGGTTTATAAAAGGAGAGTGTTCAATAGTCTATTCATTTTTTTGTTGTTTTTTTTGGTATGATAATTTAGAACCTATTCCTAAATGATCAACTACTGAAATACTGATATTGTGAAAACTATTTGAACGTATTATTTTCCTCCACACACACCTATAAAACAAGTTAAGAGTGTAGTGTGTGTGTTTTGACACTTTACAAACACTTTAAAGTGTGCTTTACTGTTAGGCAAAAACAGATCACAACGTGTTTGAAATTCAGAAAGCCCATCATAAGAAATTTGAGCTACAGAAAACAGCTGGATCACCTTAGGCTTTTGGACTGTGGGGCATTGTGGAAGAGACATCTGTCTATGCATCTCTCCTTTGCAGGCAGAGGGAATTGTGGGAAAGATTCTCTCTAGCTCTTTGTAGTGTTTAAACAGATGGGCCCTCCAGCCACAGGAATCGCACACTCTCTTTCTCTGTATAACCCAGATACACATGCACACACCACCAAACAAGAGCAGTGGCAGGGAGGAGAAAAGGATGCCCTCAGAAAAACATGAGACATATTGGCAGAAGAGATTAAGAGAGAAAGAGGAAAGAGAGAGACATTTGGACGGGGGTAGATTTGTAAGGGGAGGAACACAGAGGAAGTGGATGGAGACCAGAGCAATGGACTAGTTCCAGCTGCTTTTTACATTCAGTGTTGTTGGATAATGCAACTGTTTCAGTGCGGTGTCTGCTGGCTATATGGTATTCAGCCCTCACTCTGAGAGCCAACAACTTAAGACACTAATACAACACTTCAAACAGGGCCAAAAGTACTGACACCAAAAACCCACCACGTTTCATTGTCATTTATTATTATATAGTGTTTGAAGGCCTTTGAAGTTCATCCATTATCTGTATCTATGTCTGTACCTGTTGCAATAGCAAAATCATCTGTTTTGTATATGCATTCGGATAGAATCAGATGTGGGCAGGGCTTAACATGAAAATAGGTAACAGTGAATTTGAAAGCCAACATATTACTCAACATTATCCCTCCCTTATAACAATGATGAAAAAATGTTAAAAAAATCTTTTGGTTACAGTTAGAGACTTCTTTTGATTTTGGTACATGCTGCTACAGACACGTTTTATTGCAGCAGGAAAACTGGAGAAAGATGAAAGGTGGAGAGATAGCGGGAAGGGAGCGGAATAGCACACAGTCAGCTCAAGTGTTCTGATTAATAGGATGTGAAACTCTGTTGGTTTGACAGGCTGCTGTAGAACAGCAGCTGCATGCGTTCAGCTCTCACCACACCTCAATGATTATAGTGAGGCTGCTTAAAACACACACGCCCTCACACCCACGATACACACATAAGCAGTTTTTAAAATGATGCCTTTTTTTCGTGCAAGCAATATAACCACGTTTAGCTAGCAAAATGCATGCACTGAGGTAACTATATACTGCCTGTTAGCCTCATTAAGTCCATATAATATCCCATAACACACACACACACACATATGTATATATATACTGTATATAGTGTAGGTATATAGTAGTTGTCTAGCCCTCAGCCAATAGCAATGCACAGGTGAGGGCCAGAGGGCATGTGCTTGTGGCAGTGTTCCACCCAAGAGGAGGAGCCAAGTTTTAAAGTTGTGTTTGCAAACAGTAACGAAACTCCTGCATAGAGCACCTTTGATGAAAGCATGCCTTTGCACTGGCATAGAAGTTTGTGCAAAACCTGATGATCCATGTACAAATAATCCCAGCATGATTTAAGAGCGTTCCAATGGGCATTTGTCTGCGTATTACGTGCTTCAGTGGAAGCAAAGAAACTGCCTTTTGTACAAAGGAGTTACAGTTATGTCCACACAGTGCAGTGCAGAAGCTTAAACCGTTGTTTTATTTATTTGTTTTTAAATTCCATTACATCTGCCCTGAATAGCGTTTACTGAAATGGGAAGGACAGGCTAGCTAGCTAAATAAAAAAAAAAAACTAATAAATAAATAAATAAATAAATAAATAATAAATAAAATAACTGTATCTTTCTAACATAAACTCAAATTAGATGACTGATTATTTTGCACCTGAATCTGTAAATAAATAAATGGAAAACACGTCATATTACCAGCAGTTCAGTGTTTAACAATAAATCACACCGGTAGAATGATGAGTGTTTGACTGTAAGTCTACATAACTGATTTACAATGTTTTCTTTCTTGTGTGATGAAAGGGAAATCATACAGAGTTATTCATAGAGCATGAGCACATACAAAGCGAAGCATTTAAATGGAGTTTGTGTCAGACAGTACAGGAACACAAACGAACTAAACACAGGATCAAAAGGGTCTTTAAAGTGATAAGTCTGTCAGGGAGTGCTGCTGTCATACTGGTTTGTAGCACACAGAACAGCAAGCAGTCTGTCTACTCGACCCAATCGACTATGATTTTAAGGGCCATGGTAGGTTGGTTGTCATGGTAAGGCTCAGCCACTCTCGTCAGAAGATTCCATGACATCATAGCGTTATCCTGCACTACTGGCCAATCAGAAGCTGGTGAGTGGAAATGTAGACTGAGGAGGAACCCACCAGCAGGACCATAGAGTACCAGATGGCTGAGGCGTCTGGGAGCCGATAGCAATCACTTTTTTCTGTCTTTCTCAATCCGCCTTTCTCTTTTTTACTCGTTAGTCTTGTTTACAGAATAAGAACTTTTTCTAAACATATGGACATGCTATTGTGTCTCAACAGCAATATGTATAATAAGTTATTCATTATTGGGTTTAGGCCCTTTAGGCTAGTAGCTATGGTTAATTGATTAAATAAAGCCTCTTTTTCAACAAAGTTTAATTATAAAAAGACATTATAAAAAGAGACATTCCTATTTCTTGATTACTTGCACATACTCTTTTCCAACACACACACAGAAAATTGACAGTGTAAAAAAAAGACTTCAAAGATTTGAACGTTTTTTCTGAAGTTGTAACAGAAGAGGGCGAGAGAGCAGGAGCAAAGCAAAAGAACATGAATGCTAGGAAAAATATTGCACCACCTTTTATAATCCGTCTGGGATTAAGGGTTTCCCTTAACAGGGATGACTCGCTGTGCCAAATAAACTGAATGATTTATTTTAAGGCAAATAGAATCAGTATGGATAAAACAGACTAGATGGAATTTTGTTTACTTTACAGCAGATGATCCAATCAGTCAAGAAGAAATCTTATGAAATTCTCAAGTCAATGTTCTTCAATATTCACGATTCTTCAGAGAGATCTGCACCTGTCTGACATTATTAATCATCATTATATTGGTAAACACTATGCTTCATAGCAACATGAAGTCATCGGCCCACACACACACACACACACACACACACACACACACGCATCATTAGTAAACTCACTTAAAAGTAATTACCATGGCCACTAGCCTCACCAAACTAATTGAGGCTAGTGGTAATTGCAAAGTAATTGCAAAAATATTGACTGCTTTTAGAGATGTTTCTTTAATATTCCTCCTCCCCTTATATTCCTAGTCCCCGCCCCTCCTCATCCAACTGGTTGAGCTAATGCTATTATTTCAAGCTGATCAGGATGCTCAAACAAACAGAGCAATGTTAAAACAGAGCAATATAGCTATTTACTTATAGCTGTCTCTGCATGTTAAGATGGGACAGGAAAGAGTATTTTAACATAGAAAATCTGACACACATAGCCTTAAATCCTGACTCGATACTCTCATGCTGGCGATCCTGTGGATAGTGTCATGCCTGTGGACATTTTCAAACTAAATCCTGGCAGTGAATCAACATCACATTACGTACATACCCAACTTTATTACCGCACCATGATGAGATTTAATAATGGTTCCTACTGGTTTCCTAAACTCTTAAAAACTCCCAGTTGGAGAGAGTGTGCTTGCATTATTCCCTCGACTGCAATGATCTCTGATGGGACTCTGGGGATACATGGATGTGACTATTATCCAGTGGTTCTGGCCCATTAGCCTTAGGCAGGGAGACAGGCCCATAACATGTAATAGGAAACAAAGAATTAAAGGGGAGTTTGGAAGAATCAAACACATTAAGCAGCCTTTTAATATGGGGAGGGGCTTGATCTACAGTCTCACGTGCTCAGTCTCATTACAGACGTAAAGGTCAAACAACAATAAAAACAAATTGAACAGAACATGCGCCGTCTGTAATGAACCTGCGTCATGTTCGGCTCGCCATGTTTGTGACAGATGGCCGTTGGGAAAGATCAAAGCGTTGACTGTGATTGTTCCAATTCTCTCAATTTTAGGTCCAGCCAATAAGCCTCTGCTTCTCACACCAAGACTAACACATAACAGACTATAGCTGAAAAATAGCCTTTGTCGTTATTTATGCCTTTTGCCCCCTCACCATGTGGTTACTTTTGGAAATGAAAATACATCCTCATTTTTATGTAGACAAACAATTCCTTGTTGAGCTAAAATCTTCATGTATTCCAAGTAAGATTTTTATTGTTATTGATAATAAATGGAAATGAAAATACATCCTCATTTTTATGTAGATAAATAATTCCTTGTTGAGCTAAACCTTCATGTACTCCAAGTAAGATTTTTATTGTTATTATTGTTATTTATTAAGGTTAACAATAGGAAAAATTAGGAAACATGGAAGTATGCAACAAAAAGCAAAAATAAACATTTAGATTTCAACTGCACTACAGCATAAATGAAACCTAAATAGAATTAGGGAGTAAATAATGTTAGTTTTGGTTTTTTAAATTAATGTTGAGTGCTTTTTGTAAAAAAGCTGCCCAATTAGATAAGAGGGGTACAGTACATCAATTACAGTACACAATTGTACATGACATTTACTGTAGGGACAATTAAATATGAAAACACTCTGACCCAGCACTGTGTCTGTGAGATGTTAATAACACCTCACAGATGAAGTTAGAATCTTGTTCAGTTGATCCAGATGACCTCAGACAAAACTTCTGAATATATTTAAAAGTTTCTATGCCATGAACTTTGCAAATCCAATGACTAATTGTTCACTGGCGTGGGGCACTGAGGCTAACACGCCAGACCTGAGCAGATCCATGCTGAATCATAAATGCCCTGGAGATACCTGAGTGATGGTAGGCACAAATTTCTGCTAAAAGTAGCTGCAATGGCATTTATAGCACATTTCACTGTCTGCCAGTACTGTTGTGAATTTGACAAATAAAACTATGTGTCAGCATACGCAGATGGAACAATATGTGGTGCTAAGTTATTAAAACTAAACCAACAATAAATATCACAAACAAATCACACCACAAAATCAAACACTAAAAACTAGTGGAATTTTTAAAATATAATAACCCAGATTCCAGGCCAAGCATGCATAACTTTTATGATGTACATCCAAAGAAAACAACAAGCAATTTCTACAAACTCATTATGAGATTCCTGTCCCACTGAGGCAAGACTAAGCAAATCCCTGAAAAGCAAATGCTTAGTTTTTAATCACCAACACCATAATAATGACACCCAACCAACCAAACTCTAGCCATTAAGCAGTATTTATGATGTTACATGCATAAAGAGAATGAGTGTGGTCTCTGTCTAGAAACCCTGAAGACACAAAGAGAATATCTTTTTCTCTCAGACACCAACAGCTAACTCACTGAGTTTTCCCTTTTCCTCAAAAACTGAGGCTGTGCTTTCGGCCTGGTTCTCAACTTTCCTTGCAACTGAATAAATAATTTTGAAAATACAGCATTGGAGAGACAGACAGAAAGAGACAGACAGAGAAAGACAGAGGGTGGGGGTATGTAATAATAAATGTAAATTAAGTCTTTAGCCATTGGCGGGGTAAGCGAGACAGGAAGAGATATAAAGACAAATGAAACTAAAAAAAAGAGGTAGAAAAACCAAAAGATGGGGAAGTATAAAAACATGGACCGGAGCAGTGTGACACAGGAACTGGATTTTCATTAGGATCCTCTCTGAAAGCATTTTTCTCTCTGTGCCCAACACGTAATGACTGCTGTGCACTGCCTGTTTCCATCCTTGCTCCCCTGCACACAGCTGGCACCTCTGGAACCACTGTGGCACCTGCTGGTAGTCAGCAAGGGCATCCAGCCACAGGATGGAGTTGCCAAATGCCATCTGCCCAACTGACCGAAGCTTAAATATCTGCCTGAACCAGTGGTTCCCCAGAACTGCCCCCTGCAGCCCAAATACTGATCTCAAATCGAGCTGAACACTGCCTGAGCCCACAAAACAACCAAGAACACTTGTATACACACAAACGCACAGGCACATATTGATAATTAGGTGGTACTGGCTAGTATCAGTCATTGCTAATTTATCTGATCACCTTTGGTTACAGAAATTGCAAAAGGAAAGTAAATTACTAATTATAATTAACATTATTTTGTATAGAAGGTGATTTGATACATGTATAAACTAGAATACATACAAAATTAGCATAGGCAAAAATAATAATAAAGACTGATTTGGAGAATGTAAATGTTCTGAAAGCTTTGGGACACAATATCCAGAAAATATAAAAAATAATGAAGAACACTAAACCGGACTTATTGAGCATAACATCTTGGCATTTGTCTCCCAGCAACAAAACCACTTTCCATTATTAATCAGATGGGCTGTCAGTTATAACCCTGTAATTTTGTTTCAAAAGCTGTGAAAGTCTAATCCAATTTTAGCTGTTTTATCAAACAATCATTTCACAAATACTGAAAATGAGACATAATCTTCTTTAGCAAACTTCTGCCTTTGATTTCCTCTCACCTATGCAGTTTTGAAGCATTATAACATTATATTTTAAAGTTGGCTTCTTTGTGTTTCCTTGCAGTCCTGCATTTCAAAGTCTGAAATATCACAGTGTTTCTCAATAAACCAATAAACCTCAATAAGTTAGAAATCTCTGTGTCCCTCTTTGTAGCTTTGCATCAGAAGTTTATCTGATCATAAACCCTAGCTACAGATCCAACATCTACCCAAAACTCCTGCCCAGATACATTTACACTTTTGCAGGAACCATCCCACCTTGAGGGTTCAAGATCAGTGTCTCTTTCTGAAGGAGGATCTCGGGGGACTCCAAATTCAGACAGCAGGGGTTCTCACTCTGTCACTGGTGGATCGATTTGAGCCTTCACATATACGGTGGGAGTCAAAAGGGTCGCAGACTAACCTGCGGTACAGCCATTTAGTGCTCTTAAAAAGTTCCACTCCCACTGAGACTAAACAGGGTCTGCTTAGAAGTAAAAATAGCCTGTAACCCAACAGAGACCAGAACTTAGCAATCATTTCAGACAATGTCTTTAGTACGATTCTTTCTAATGAGATCTTTCATAAATGTGAGATATTGATTCACATATTGCTTGAATCATCGTCATTATCATTTTTCTCTTACAATATTACCTTAAATAGGTTCCTTAAATGCCTTATATTGATTTCTCCAGGACCTTCAGTATATATATTTCAAGCATCCTATGATGTGGTTCCTGGGAAAACAGTTGACAGACAAGAGCTCTTGGAGGAACTTATTGGTTCCATCTTTTCATTTAGCCTTGAGTCTTCCTCAAGTATCTTTTCATTTTTACAGTAATAGTGTAGTTTTGTGGTTCCTGTTCCTTCTGGTTGATGCATAAACTCTCATAGCCTCAGTCGAAACCAATCTGCAAATAAGACAGCTTTGGAACATCAGCATAACATCACAATGCCATAACATGACATCACCATTCACTGACCTTCCAAAAGGTTGACTACCCATTCTGAGGACCCTCTGCCCATCCATTCTCCTCTCTTCAGAGCCCAGGGTGAGATAACTCCACACTACTGGGCAAGATGCAACAGCTCCAGAGCAGTCATTGACTCATTTACTAGGATACACCAATCTCTCTGTGGGGAAAAAAGATGAAGACAAAATGACTGTCAAAGCACTTGAACAGTGGTTCACGTTGTCTTATATTTACACAGCTAAGGGTAATTGATTGTTTTTGAGACAAAAACACTGAGTAAGTGCGGTTACACTTTGTCTTAGTGCTGAGTGGAGCCCAGTGATGAGAAATGGTAATAGTTTTTTATTCATCAGCTCTCGAGAGTTGAGGAAACAAATACAACTGTGAGGTAAATGACAGCCTTCGCTCTACTCTATTTAAAATGGTTCAGAATTACACAGTTGTATTGTTTCTTTATGCTCTGGCTCTCTGTAATTAGCATATATTGGTGCTAACAATGCAGCTACTATGTTCAAGAAACACCAAATTAACATTCATTACAGTGAAACAACACAAACAGAGGGTAAACAGTTTCCCACAATAAAGGGTAAGAATTAGAGCTGGCAAGCATGGGTGCAATTACAATTTGATTGGCCAAGCAGCAGTCCAGGAGTGCTTTAGTGTAACAGACATTTAACTGTTAGTATAACCTCTATAAAATATATTTGATATATATAAAAGTAATATAAAGCAAATATTACGGTATAAATGAAGAGAACGTTCAGATGTCATGTAAGCTACAGTGGCAAAGTAAAATATAGTTATATTTAATTACTCTGCTGCACTACAAAATTACTTGTGATTTGTTTTCCAGGCACTATATGTTATATTTCCCTCAATGCCCACCACCTCATCATCTCCCCATCACGTCTGATATTATCTTTCTGTCTATGATATATATATATATATACACAGTACAACAGTACTGGCTGAGCTTATTGAATAGGGATGTATAATTATATTATACACATATAAAACTATACACATTATAATGATGTATATATATCTATTTTTTAACAATTTTATTAAAGCCAGTGGAAACAGTTGGGTTACATTGACAAAGCCGCAGTTCTTGAGTGCAATTGTGTAAGGTTTGAAATTCTGAAGTTAAAGCAAAATCTCTTTTGAGCACCTCAGGGATTGGAGTTGAAGAGATGAGAGGCCTTCAGAGTTACTTCATTTGCCATTATTGTCAAATTCTGACTCCCTGACCTTTGAATAATAAAATCAGGAACACTTCTTTGTAAGCTTATACCCAATTTTTCCATGTATGCTGAGTTATTGAATTGCTATCAAACTACTATGTCCTCTTCAAACAGCATAAAAGTAATGACGAAGCACATACTTTTTTATTTTAAGTATGTATTACCAGCATAGAGGATTATGTTGTGTGACATGGGGTTTCTTCCTGGGTCCTGTATGAACGTTAAAAAAAACCTTTAATACAGTAACACATCATTGCATGTTTCTTGACTGTAGTTTTCAGACTGAATTCCCTTAAACACACTCTTACACAAAGCTTTCAGTATTTTGTCATTTTTTAAATTGAGAAATTAGTCCCCACAACAATGGTTAATGGTTGTTTTTATATAATGTTAGTTATAATTACTATAGATTAACTCTACCTTTTTTTTTGTTGAAAAAGCAGTTTATAAATTTGGGTTTCCAAATGAAAATGTCCCTAAATGTCACTACTGTGAGTTTCTGCCAGAATTTATGTATTTATGTAGTGTTTAAATGAGGACATCCCAAATATTCCCAAAGGGAAAGTTTGTCAAAGTTTGCTCAGCTCCAGGGAATTTGTCCCCAATGGATAATTATGTTAGCATACACCCAGCCTTTTTAGCTGTCATACAAATAATATTTTTCTCTTTTACCTCAAACGTCCTGTTTTTCTTTCACTACTTCATTAGGTCCTCCGAGTGCAAATGAGTCACATCTGAGAAAATGACACACTTTCATCATACACTGCTGCTGAGCTGAGGAACAACACCTCACCACAACAAACACACAACCCAGTTCACATATACCCCGGTGCATTCAGACACACTCGCACTGCTTCATGGCATTGCTTAACTTGTGAGGCGTGACATCAAGGGATCATTTCGTGTAAAATCTTTCCACTCTAATAAAAGCGAAACACTCACCCTAATAAGTCCAATCTGGCAACCTGAGCGAATACCACAAGTGTACGAGACGAGAAAGACAGACTCTGTCAGCCTGAGTGCACCATTCCGTTCAAAACAGACCCACTGTCTACACTATTTACGACAAGCGTGTGTCAGATGGCTACTGAAACATTTCATTATCAATGTAACCTTTGCATTCCTCTGATGTTTAAAAAACCTAAGACTATGATGATATATTTATATTTATTATAACAGATGCTATATCTAAAGCCACTGTGACTGAGGAATGCTTCAATGTAAATGATTCACCCTCAGGGGGCAGTAACACCAGAAGTGTCACAATACATTGTTCCAGAACTGCTTATAAAAGTAAGACAAAGATGTGGCTGTACGTCAAATTTTATAAGTCGTAAAAGCCATTATAAAACATTGCATTTGAACTGCATTTGCATGTTACATGCAGAACAGCATAAGCTGCCAAAAGAAATGCTGAGTTTTTACCATAGTAATTTTGGAAATAGAGGAAAACATGTTAGAGGAAAACATGTTAATAGAACGTCTGCTATTTTCATTGTTTTCAGCAAACCTGTCCACTAAGACTACCCTGAGCTGATTTGAAAGATATTTTTCTATACCATCCTGCTAACCTTAAGCAGGTAAAAACAAAGCAAACTGTGATTGGTGGCTTTACGTGTCAGACTGCTTCTTCCTGTCAAAGTGAACTGTTCTTGCTGAGAATAAGCTGCAATGTGGGCCAGACCTCATGCTTATAGTCAAAAGTCTGGCTATGTGAGGCTCTGCACGCACTAATATCATTCTCAATATTAAAAGTACCCATTATCTTAGCAGTCCAGGTCATACCGTATCAATCATGTCATCTGGATCCTTTGAGCTTTTATCTGCTGCTAATGAGGTTATAATAATGTGCTTGTGTCAGAAAATCCTTCATCTGTGATGTCAGCAATTTCCCTCTGCCTATTTATTCCTTCAGTTTGTTGCAAGGACAAATCTTCAAAGATTTGACCGTTTGATTGGCATGACAAGAGCGATCTCTGTGGTTGGAGGAGAGCCAGTGGGGAGATATGGTTCACATGCTAATAAAGCTACAGTCAGGCTGGGGGTTGAAGGCTCTGTGACCTGCGACGCTGAAGCAGCTGCCTGGTCAACAGTCACAAACCCAGAGAGACAGAAATGAAGAGAGAAAGAGAGAGAGCAATGCACAGAGAGAGATAAAGGCAAACAAGAGAAGATGATTAAACCGAAGGTTTAAGCAAGAGAAAGAAATCGAACGCAAAACAGTCTTGTGTTTGTGTGTAATACTAGTGTGTGAAGGTTTTTATGCTAAAATTATTAACAAAAGCATGAACAAGACTTTGTAAGATAAAAGAAAATAAAGTATGTCCCACACTACAATAATCAGGTGAGAGGTACTGCTGTGTTTTGTCCACTAGGGGCCAAAGGGTTGCCTCAACAAATTTTAAAAGGGGCCTCAGGATGACTTAACATTATTTAAAATAAGACAACACAATAATTAAAGTAAGCTAAAAAAATCTAGATATGTAGATTTTTTTTATAACAAATATACATCTTTCTAGTTGTGCTAAGCTCTATAATATTTTACAGGTAAAAATTGTGAGTGGGGGGGCTTCAAATATTGTTGTGGACAATAGAGTGGTTTCAAAGTCAAAAAGGTTGAGATCCACTGCTCTAGTGAGTTTACAAGAAGTGCCCAGAGCATACAGTAAATGTTAACTAATACCAAAACCAATTTCCACATATTAAACTGCAAGCTCATCTCAGGTTGGCTGACTTTAAGACCAAGGTACAAAATGAAACACAGAGCTGCCTAGTATTTGTTCTCAACTGATTGATTTGGAGATATTGTGCACCACACTAAATAGACAAGACATCCAGTTAAATACAGCAAGCAGGATGATTCAGGTCCAAACTCAAATATTAATACTACACCTGAGGTTTACGAACCAACCAGATGGATCTCTACAGTCTTTCATGGATTAAAATGAAGTATTTACTCTGTGTTTTGGATTTTAGTTGGTACTGTATAAAGATACACGCAGGATTTGCATTAGATTCAAGAGCTCCATCTTCAATTCTTTTGCTCTTTTGTCTGTGTTCACTTCAGAGGGACGCATCTTTTGTACGTTCTTAGCATCTCTATGATACGCCTGTTCAGTAGCCTTTCATTTTGCATTAAATTACAGAGGCAGAAAGTACAACAGGATAGAGAGGCAGAGAGAGATGAGAAACATGTAATCGAGGGATAAAATGAATAGTGCTTCTTTGTTGAGGTATGGAACTAGTATGTTTTGATGGTAAAAATATGTACAGTCATGTCGGGTAACCAGCATCTCTGTGAGCTTGGATACCAATCACCGATATCAGACTACCGCCAAAGGAGAGATCAGACATAATCAGCCTACAGATTAAGTAAAACGGTACCAGAGAAATCGTAGCAAATTTTATTTTGTTTTTCTAACACATAAATCAAATCTGCTATTGAAATATATTATAAAAAGGCAAACACAAAAACACTCTCATCATGTGCTGAAATTGTTAGCATTTTCTTAGGCAATTCTAATTTTAGTTTTGAACAAAGATAATAACAAACAAATGATTAAATAAAGACGTTTTAACAAGACTTTAACTTACAGACTTAATTTGATTGGTAACTTACACAAAATATTGACCTATACAGTCAAACACATTCAAATATAGCCAGGCTCAAAGCCAACATTTTTGGTCTCTTTCAATAAGCTTCTGTCCTGTTTTATAAAACAGCAAATCTGGTGGGAGGCATTATGTGTGAGGGGACGAAAAACATGCTGTGTCCTCAATGCCCAGATCTTTCTTAATGAATGACAAAGAAATTTCCAAAAAAGCTCTTAAAACCTTGAAATATCCTCTGAGGGGATTTAACTAAGAATGAATTGCAACCATTTCAGTGTTGTTTATTTGTGCATACATGCTGTCTGTTATGTTCCGGCACCCGATTTGCATAAAGGAATTATTAGATTAGATTAGATTCAACTTTATTGTCATTACACATGTACAAGTACAGAGCAACGAAATGCAGTTATGCAAATAAAATAAAGACACAAACATGCCCAGAGAAAATCTGTGTTGAATGCCACTTGAATGAGGCAGATTCTGAACCTGTGACTCTGTTAGTGCTACAGTATGTTGTGAAAGATGCCTCAGACTACCACAATCTGACATACTTTACAGCATGACTCCAGTGCAGGTACCTGAATTAGCTTTTTAAATGTCATCTAAAGTTTAATCATATATTTCTGAACATACATATGATTATATGTAAATGGTTTCTTTCATCATTTGATGAATAACTGCTGGCGTGATCAATTTATAATGACCCTAATTTACATAGAAAGGAGGCATGTTTATGCTACAAAAATAACATTTAAATACTGCCATACTGTTTTAGTGCACCTGGTTAAAACTAGACGTTGCATCGTCTGTGAATAGGAAGCAGGTTTTTATGACAAAATAAAGTGCAAAATTGCACAAACTTATTTGCTCCTCAATCTCAAGGTTATACTATTTGGTATGTAATGGTTTTGTGATCACTTCAATGAAATTTTATCCTGCAAAAGATACACCAGTGTACTGACCACCTGGTGAGATCCTGCCTGCTTACAACACATTAGCAAAAAAGAGTTTTTATCTTCAAAAGGAGAGCTGGGGCCTAAAAACTAGACACCTTTAACTGGTAAACATGCCCTGAAGCCTTCTTTATATTATCAGTATCGTAAAGGAAAACCAGTACCCTGGGAAACTTTGATCTGAGTATAAACGCACTAAAGTGGCAAACCATCAAAGCAATTTGTGCTATTTAAATTTAAACCATAAAATAAACATTTCATTTAAACCTTGATGAAAGTTCTTGACATTTCCTGCAAATGCTCTCCATGAAAAGCATGCGAATCTATCAGCAAAACGAGAAGTTAAGAGTGCCCGATGGGATCCCAGAAATCTGTAGAGCTACTTGAAAAGTTTGTAAAAATAAATAAAAATCACTCAACTTATGTAGATAAAAAGAAAGTGGACCAGTTCCAATTTTACAAATACACATTTTTTAAAACCTTGCATGAATCTCTAAGTTTTCAAAACATGTTTATAGCTTTGCTACATTCCTAACATCAATCTCCTACGTCAGACCTCAGACGCTATCTACCATCAGTGCAGGTCCAACAGAATGTGTATGCATGACTTTAGAAATAATGAATACTTATAAATAAAGAGAGAGTCTGGAATGTTAGACACTCAAGACTTCTGTGGCCAATATAAATCTCAGGTGGGACAGAAATGAATTTCTGTCTGTGTTTTCCAGCATAGCACTTTAACTTTAAGAGCTCATGGAGTTCCACCATGTGATATTGTTCTTCTCCCTTATTCCCTGTAATGTACTGTCTGAAAATGTGCAAGTGAAGATTGATTTAAAATATCTTCTGGTTGAATGAAAAGGACAAAGAAGGAAAAATCACACTGAATGAATGTCACAGATGGAGAGAATAAAAAAGTGTGACAGTGTTAGTCTGAGACAAGCTGATGGACAGGGAAAACACTAAAGACTACTGACTTTGAAGCGAGTCTCAGTGTTAGGAAACAAGGTTATAACAAACAATTCTGATGTCATCCATCGTTTCCAGTTCCTTAACAAATATTTTAGGCTTTGTAGTCCCATCATCTGATATTTTGTCAGACAAAGAGATAGTCCCGCCCCAAACTCAAGCCATTGGTTAAGACAATGTCACTATGTTCGGCCCATTATGGCAGAAACACAGGACACAAAACACAGTCCTGTGTCTGACTTGACGAATGCAATGGCCTGCAGTTCAGAATGTCAACAACTGCTTTGACTGATTCAGTCAGTGAGCAGGTCTTTGGACTAACTTAACCAATAACTAGTTCTGATACCTTCCCAGAATGCCATGGAATTCTATGGAAAGACGTCATACTCCCTATATAATTTTAAAGAGCTATCAGGAAGAACAATTCAGTAGAAGGCAGGGAGACGAAACTGATTCCTTTATAATACTTTTTAATTTTAGCTATAAAAGCACCTCCACCATTTTAAAGCCTTTATGTTCACAGCACATTTTATCAGTGTCATAAAGATGATGGCTGAGGCCTGAGGACCAGAGATGTGCATCAAACACTGAGGCACCACGGACAGAAGATTTCACACTGTGACCTGCACTATAAAAGCAGCCCTCTCCAATCACACACTGAGGCTAGAGAACCAGAGAAGGGGAGTTAAGCAGATTGATGGACAGATAAATGGGAAATGGGATAGCAAATAGGGGGCATAAAGAAGTGGTCTTTTGCACAGTAGGCAAAGAGCAAAGCAATATGTGGCAGAATGCATTGAAGATGGTTGTGAGGGGCACGGACCATCTCTGTAAAACTGATGCAGTCATTTTGTCATTTCAGGGGATATCTGTGGACATTAAAGAGACTTGGCATTCACTCATCCTGATGTTATTCCAAATCTGTGTGACTTTTTCTTCTGTGGAACACTTACAAACAGAAACAGACAGCCCTTATTCACTCCATCTTGACTTTTATTGAATAAAAAACGAAGCCACAGTTACATTCTTAAAAATTGTGGCACAAATATCAATAAAACATCTTATTTCTTAGAATGTCTAATTACACCAAAAGAGTTTAAAAGATGCAACCCCTTCTTTCCATTCTCCACCACTGTTTTTGGTCCTGACTACTGCGCCAGAGGCTTAATGTCTGTAATCATGTGCCCCTCCTTTAAAGTGACATGTATTTGTATTTGTCAGTTATGGTTACCCATAACCAAAATGTGACCTCTGCATTTAACCCATCCTTCGTGAGGAGTGAACACACACTGCAAGTC
>JAZGTK010009441.1:0-17265 GCA_036877625.1 Ambastaia sidthimunki | reverse complement strand
GTAGTGAAAAAGGTTCTTTAGACTATGTAAGAAAGAAATTGTTATATATTTTAAAAACTAACTGAAAGTTCTTTGGGAACCCAAAAAGGTTCTTGTATGGCACTGCTGTGAAGAACCTTTATTTTTGAGAGTGTAACTCACCCCAGTTCATGATGAGCGGTTCTTTCAGACTGCTGTGCTCCACCCGACAGCTCACGGTCACCCCTCTCTGCAGGACCAGCTCCAGGTATGAATGCATCTGGTAGCTCCAGTCCCCGTTATCCATGAATTCTGTGGAGATCACGTCCTCCGTGACATCCGATCCGTCTATCAGCCAGCTGACATTAACGGCCTGCGGGTAGAAATCGTACACATGGCACTCCAGTGTGCTCAGGTGACCGTAGCGAGTCTTCTCACCGGACCGTACGCTAACAACCGGCGGCACTGTTACAAAACAATCAGATCAATGACAGAGAGATAACATGTACATGTAGAAAGCATTAACCATCTTCTTTTAAAAACGATACCCACCAAATACAACCAATAGTTCACGCTATCTGGTCACTTTCAGAGCTCTAACCGGTCCAACACACCTGAATAAACTGATTATGATCTTCAGCTTACCAGAAAGTTACAGGCAGGTGAGTTTGTTCAGGGTTGGAGCTAAACATCTATCTATTTTCCTAAAGCCTGTGTTTGAAGATGAATAAAAATGAATAAAAGACTGACACATTCTGACTGTGAACGTGTGTACATTCTTGTACACACCGAGCCGATGTCATAAAAGAACCATTTCAAGTTCCCCAAAGAACCATTCAGTCAAAGGTTCTTAAAGGAACCATTTGTTTCGTAACTTTTTATAGTACAAGGAGCCATTTCCACTGTGGATGTTAACAGTTCTTTCTGGAACCATGCTGACTATTAAGATAAAAGATATAATTTTTAAGAGTGTATTCCTAATTTTACTTCATATTTCTCATTTAAAGCAGTGTATGTGTTCATGTCATTTTTCCTTTTTTAAAATCTACAATCCACAATATTTTTGATAAAAATAAACAAAAATATAATAATATTTATAATAATGTTTTATAATTTGAGCTGTTTGGTCAGATTTTACAGATGTCTGTTTGGCTTTTGGCTACATCACATGTATAAACAGAAAGTATAAAGTATGTGTAAGATGAGGTGACTCTCACCTCGTCTTGTTGTGCTTTTGATGTAGAATCTGGCATTAGCCCGGCACAGTGTGTCCAGCTCGGCCCGTCGCTGGACCATCTTCCAGCGCTGATTGTTATAGTGCTCGGCATTCCTGATCCCATACTCATCAAAACCAACATACTTCCCCAGTCTGGAGTCATACGAGCACATCAGCCTCTGGTTGAACACCAGTATCACTCTGTAGACCATGTCAGACAGATCTTCAGTGCTGTACTCACATTCTATGATGTTCTGGAAGACATAAACATCTGCAAAAAACACACGCCACAAATATCTGAATAAAACAGTCCAGAAACCAGTTCATTTATCAGATATTTGACAAGAATCACTTGAAAAACTTTAAGCCACAACTTTCGCCTCTCTGCAACCATCTCTGTTCAAACATAAAACCTCACGTTACTTCAGACACTTTTCTGTGTTGAAGTCAAAGAAGCCAAACTGACATTTCCTATGAAATCCAGCAGTTTAAATGATAAATCATTATTTTAAGCTCACTGTTGCCATAACACTGACCTGTTATGTTCTTGCTCAAGAACTGAGTTTATAATAAAAACGCTACAGATTGCAGCTTTTTAAAGTTTATATTTTTAAACCACAATCTTGAATTTTAAGTAAATTACGGTGATAAAAGCTAAAAGAAAAGCTCATCCATAGATTTATTAACCTGAGGATATTTTTACACCTTTAGTTTGTCGCTGTGAATACTGGCTCTACAAGTCAGTCCTGTTTTACTATATCAGTAACTGCTGGGAACTAAACTCACCTTCAGACGACACACATGAAGACGTGAAGACCACCAGAACGAGTCCCTGTGCAGGTCTGAGACCCCCTAAAAGCCACATCTTTACTGTTTAATTCCTGAGCAGTCAGAGAACATGAGTGTGAATAATGAAAGGAAAGATGAATGCATTCATGCGCTACATTATTCACTTCCTCAAACAACACAACACCAGAACAACAAACATCCCCAAATACTTTCAGTCTTATCTGAGGCGTATTTAAAACAAGTCACCGTTTTGTTCCGGTAAAAACTTCAGTGAAAGTTAAAAAGAAAAAGTTATTATTTCTCATGTGATCAAGTCACAAAAACAATTTATATTACTTTGCAAAATAGCTTTTTTAACTCCCTTTATTATTTATCTTTGTATTTATTTCTTATTGGAGCATTTAAGATCAAAATAATTATTAATATGATGTGGGAAATGGTCTTCTTGTTTTAATGATGATAAATTTATGATGACAGTTCTGTCGATACCCAGAGAATGTGAACATTTATTATATTAAAATACACCAGCTGCTGCCTGAACTGCTCAACACATTTTACAAACATTCTTAAACAAATGACACTAAATAATATTTATATTAACAAAATATCAGACCTGCTCAAGTACCTCAATGACTTAAAAATTGGAATTATAAGCATCAATATCATTTAAAACATGATAATTGTGTGGAAATCTGCAAATCAAATGAAGTTTAACACCAGAAGAGAGACAGACGAGTTTTGAGATCATCTCACCCTCTTTATTATAGTGACAATTTTAGATGAGAATTACAGATGAGCATCTGTTGAGATAAAGCTTTCAGCGCGAGTTTCATTCTGTTTTGATGTTTTGCTGTCGTCTTGAAAAACAAAACCAGAGTAAAGCTGTAGAAACAACCATCCACAAAACTAAACGCAACAAAATAAACAAAAAAGAAAATGGGTCATATCATACTTGTATATACAGATACAAGCGGCATGACTGTCAACCCGTTACATATCTACAAATCTTTGACAAAAATTATACAATTTAAAACCTGTTGTATACAAAATGTTACATATTTATATATATAGTTTTGATGTATGGAATTTGAGGGTTGGTTGTTTTGCGAACCCTTTAAATTATGAATTAAATCTTACAAACTAAAAACAACAGACTAAAACTCATGATGTACAGATCAGCACTGATGTTAACATCTACTGAAACCGCATTATACCTCTGAAAGTGCAATTACATCTCTAAACATTCCAGAAAAACAGACGCTCGGCTGAATTCAAGAGCATGATTTTTATTTTAGGTGTAAATGACACATGAATGCATTCATCTGACTGTGGGGCTTCTGACTGGAATAAAGCAAGATGAATGAGGAAGCAGGAAGATTCAAGTTTTAAGATGTCAACAAAGCCAACATTGTCGTTTGAACAGAGGCTTATGCCATTATTTCCTGCTCTCCTAACTTCTGAATGTACAGATGGTGTTCGTTTTTACTAACACTTCAGAAGTTTCATTCAAACACACAATCAAGCTTTAAAACATCATGTAAAAGCGTGTTGGAAAGCCACTGAGTTTAACAGCACGCATACACACAAACACATCACACACACACACGCTCATGCAAACAAAGTGACAGCAGTTTCAAGTCCGAGCCTTTTGTTTTCCTTTAGGACAAACAACTAATAGGTCAAACAAAAAGAGGGAGAGAAAAAATTCACAAAAAGCAAAAAAAATTATTTTCGTCCCCAACAGGGAATTCCTTAAAATTCTTCTTTATAAAAGAAAAATAGATATTTATGCATCTATGTACATGTATATACAGATTAAGACTGATGGACTGACAGAAACAGAGTCCCAAATCAGACAACATTGCCCAGGGCTGCTATCCCATCAGCTTCTTATGTCTCTCAGTCCAGCATTTCCCAGAATTCTGTGCGTTCTCTCTTCACCCTCACAGTAAAGGATGAATGTTGCTTCTCCTGCTTCACACCTTCTGTTTTCTGATGTTTTCTATCAGAAGCTCTGATCAGCAGATCTGTGTCTGTGTGTTTTAATTCAGTCTGAATCTGAGTCACTGGTGTCTGAGGATGATGAAGATGATGATGAGGAGGAATCTGAGCTGGAACTGCTGGCGCTGAGACGTGAAGCCATGGCGTGAGGTTCCACTGCGGTGGGCTTCTCTGCTGTGAGCGAGAGAAAGAGAGAGGGGGGTTTAATTCAGTTTGACTTCAGCTCAATCCTTCCCTAAGCAAATTCCCAAGTCAGTCCACTAGGCGGCCATATTGATGACATCACAGGTCAGCTAATATTAGCCGTACATATAGAACAACTACAAGAAAGAAGACAGATACCAAGCGTTTTACAGGCTAGTTCAGCTAACGCGCACAAAGAAATAGATGACTGGTGCTTTTAACAATAAGCCATTTATCTAGTCACCAAACTGACGACTGTGATGTCTCTATCACAAAGCTGATTGGTTCCTCTACCTCTATAGGGCGGTTTAAAAATAGGACTCAGTCACAAGTGGATGGTTTAGTGTGAACATGCAGGTTCTTACCTTTGGTTTTCTGTGGTTTCTTAGCAGAGTTGAGCTGCCCACTGACGTCCTGCAGTCTTCTCTCCAGCTCCATCTTCTTCTCCAGAGCCAGTTCCTCACGAGATTTCCCTGCAGTACCTCGGCTTGACACTGGAAAACATGAGGAACATTTAACATTAGAGACGGATCGTGAACATCTGCTGGTCAGCCAGCATCAGTACACTAGTTACATACATCACTCACTTCTACATCCCAAATAACTCAATGTACTATCAATGTAGGCGTGTCTATGAAAGAACAATACTGTGGTTATTCACAGGAAGGGCAAAGGTCAAGTGACTGTCAAACCTGTGGAGTGAATTTAATGAACTGGGAAGTTACCCACTTTATGGATTTAAACTTAAATCACTTTTTTCTTATCGTCTGCTCTAACAGTAAACAGGAGGGACTGAAATAAAATGTTTTACCAGTCGATTTCCGTGGTTTCTTGCGTAAACACGTCATGACGTATCGCTCCAGCTCGCGCAGCGTGGACGGTTTGAGCGTCTCAAAGTCTATCTCGATCTCCTCCGGGTTGGTGTCTCGCAGCGACGGCTCTCGTGATTGGATGATGTGCACCACGCGACCCAGCTTCTCTCCCGGGAGTTTATTGATGTCCAGGCTGAGTTGTCGTTTTTCGTCGTAGCTCATGGGGCTGGTCTCCTCCTCTTCCTCAGAGTCATAGTGCGGCGTAAGACCGGAGGGGCTTAAAGACTGAGTGCTGAAGGAGGTGGCTTGAGATTTCTTTGAAGATCTGAGGGACACATGAGGAAACAAAAGTTGAAAGAAAGACATTATTGAAGGAATAGGTGGTTTACTTGACAACAATGTGCTAAACAACTGACTTAGAGATGTTGTTGAAATGATTTCCCTTCTCAACAACTAACAAACAACTAAAAATGTTGTGTTATGAATGCCAGGCCAGTAGTTGGCGATGTCACGAGAACATCACTGAAGTTCCAGCTTGTTCTGCACCTTTAACTTCTGTTTATTATTCTGCTTTTATCAAAACACGAGTGATTAAATTAATCCATTCTGCAGAATTTCCAGACGTTCCCCCAGAAACCAGCGGAGAACGTTCAGCCCGTGTCTGACTCGGAACTTACTTGCTCTTGTTGCTCTTCTTGTTGGAGCTCTTCTTGCTGTGAGTGGAGGACGCAGCTGATTGGCTGTTGCTTCTGCTCTTTGGTGTTTTGCTGAGCTTTGGTGTTTTGGGGGGCCGTACGAACACCTCGTCGTCCAACATGCTCCTCCCTCTCTTGTGTTTTTCCAGTTTCTTCTTTTTCTTCTTGTCTTTCTTTTCCTTCTTCTTCTTGGGTTTGATGATGGGGGTGGAGGACAGCACAGCCAGCTGCTCGTGTACCGCCCTCAGCTGCAGACAACAGAACCAGTCAGTGTTCGTGAAGCCCACTGCAGCTGTCAGCGAACACTCAGCTGTGTGTGAGGGTGGGCTGGGACTGTGTACTCACCTGTTCCTGAAGCTGAGCCAGACGATGAGCTCTCTCCTCCTCACTGTCAGAACTCCCGCTGCTCTCGCTCTCACTCTCGCTGCTCGCGTCACTCTCCGATGACGAGGAGGACGAGGATGAAGAGGAGGAGCCACCGCCCCGGGATTTCAGTGGGAGGGGCTCCAGGGGCTCATCTGGCATCTTGGCAAAGCGGAACTCAAAGACGTCCTAAGTTTCATGTTTAAAGATGTATAAAATATAACATTTACATAACAAAATAACAAGTAATATGCAGCAATAACACAATCCCTTATGTCCAACTTCGTCTTTGCCCAAGCAAACTGAATTAATGTAACTGTAATACATGTAAAACTACAGCAGATACAATCACAGTGTTTGCACCTGTAGTTTTCTGGCCATGGACACCACGTCATGATCTGGAGGGTTGTACTTGTAACAGTTTGAGAACATTAGCCTGATGTCAGCAGCAAACTGCAGCGCGTCCCTGTACTCACGATGGTCCATCTTCCTCTACAGAGAGAAGATCAGATGCTGGATAAGATCTGACTGTATGTTTACAATCAGTGATGCTGTATCTAGTGCAAGTTCAACTAAACCAAGTGTCTCACACACCTTTATTGTGCTGAGATCCATGGGATACTTGATAATGTCGTGATAGTCGTGAAGCCCCAGAGATGAAGCGTCTACGGGTTTGTAGAAGGGCCAGGCGTAGGCCGCGTGTTTCTTTGACAGCAGCTCTTTCAGAATCCCGCTGCAGTATCGCAGCTGCTGGCTCAGTTTCCCGCGCCGCACCGGCTGGTGTTGATGTTGGGAGTCCGGCAGGTCTTTCCGTGGAGGTTTGATGGGCCGGCCGCTGCCCCCTCGTCTTGTCGGGGCTTTTTCTGTGACCAGGCCTCCGACGTGACCGATGCCCAGACTCAGGCTCTGATTGGGGTCAACACTCAAAGCGGAGAGGGTGAGTGGGGAGTCTCCTCCGCCCATGTCGAGACTCATGCCCCCCACGCCCATGGTGAGAGGCATGCCCATGGTGGTGGGGGTGGTGGTGTCTGCCTTGCGCTTCACACCCTTTTTCTGTAAAAGAGTGAAAAGATCAATTGTGTTAAACTGCTTTAATTACGTTAAACGGTGGTTGCACAATTCTGGGAATTGTGGAAACTTAAAAGGAATATATGGGAATTGTTGCACACAGATGAAGATGAGTCATTTGTTGAGAAAGCAAATATTTTTGTATCAATCATGTTGTAAAATTTTCAATTAATTTTTATAATACTTGGGATATGATATTAAAATTTAAAAAATTCCCGTGTCAAACCAGACAAAGGTTGGAACTTCAGACTGAACCTTGAAACCAAACTTAATATTCTGCACAATTTTTGTATAAATAAACAAACATGAGCCTTTAAACATACTTTAGCGGTGGGCTGTGTGGGGGGCAGACCCAGCAGCACAGGGGTGCTGTGTGAAACAGGAGTCTTGGTTATAAGTGTCTGTGGTGGGGTGGACAGGAGCGAGTCCGGGGTGTCTGGAGTGGGTGGGGAGTATATGGACTGAGACACAGATGATACAGCAGGAACCTGATGTGCAATTCCACCTAAACATGGAAACAAGGTGAAAAATAAATACATGAACACGTGGATATAGATTGAAAAACAGACACTAATTATTTGTGTTTATTCACTCATTCTTACTTGATATGTGACCTTTTTTGGGTTTGCCTGGTTTGCCCTTCGGGGCAGGAGGGAGAATCTCTTCTTCCTCTTGAGGCATCTGTGCCACCTTCTGCAGGAACGCTTTCTCCAGAGACTGAGCCATCAGCACAATGTCATCTGTGGGCTGTGAGACCAGAAACACACTTTTGAACCACGTGGCTACTGATTGGTGTAATATTAGCCCTGCAGGCATGAGCAACTCAATCAATACAAGAAAATATGTCCAGAAACTGCTGGAATAAATAAAGACTGACCTTGTTGTAGATGTAGCAGTTGGTGAACATGGTGTTGAAGTCCTGCATGCACTCACTGGCACTGCAGTAGTAATTGTTCTCCAGTCGTTTCCTGATGGTGCCCATGTCCATGGGCTGCTTGATGATGTTATAATAGTCCTGAGTGAGATGAGAAGCAGTCTTTAACACCTCAGACAAACAGCTCATGCGTGTTTTAGATCAGAGCAGAGTAAATATTTTTACATGGTGAAGTTTGTCATTTCTGTGCCACTAACTGCACTAATAGATATGAAACGGGTTTGAAACACCTCCTCTGATTGTTAGTCTTTAAACATCACTCACTGGTGGAGCTGATGTCATGTCAAACTCAGTCAGGCAGCTCAAACAGACTCTGTTTAATGACCACACTGAAACTCACTGCTGGCAACTGCTAG
Source organism: Ambastaia sidthimunki (assembly GCA_036877625.1). Classification (NCBI taxonomy): domain Eukaryota; kingdom Metazoa; phylum Chordata; class Actinopteri; order Cypriniformes; family Botiidae; genus Ambastaia; species Ambastaia sidthimunki. The sequence continues at coordinate 8,890 of JAZGTK010009441.1, read as the reverse complement.
TTAGTAATACTAGAAAGTCAGTCATAAATCTTAGGCAACAGTCTTCAACAGACACTCACAGGGAGGTTGAGTTTGGCTGCGTCCACCGGCTCGTGGAACGGCCAGGCGAAGTGATGCCTCCACAGCGTCTTCACCAAAGCCTTCTGAAGAAACTGCAGCTGGTTGGTCGTGCGGCCCTGTCGACTGGGGTCCCGCACGGGAGGCTGGGGGGGTCCGGACTGAGGAGTCTGGGGCAGAGCGGGTCCTTCAAAACCTTCGTACAGCAGCGACGGTTTGCGGATGCGCTTGCCGGGAGCAGAGAGATTCTGCTCCATCATCATGATGCCCTGCATGCTGTCACTCCCACCCAAAGAGCTGCAGAGGACAGGAAGTGACAGAACAGTGACAATCACGCGGTTGTGTACAGCACATAACAGAAGACAATAACTGGAGACAATACAAAATATTTTAATTTCAGATGTATCTATGATTCAAAACTTAAAACCAAAGAGAAAATGCCAAAGAAAGTATAAGAAAAGACCCTTGACTTAATGCAACACACTTGCAGTAGTATTTAAAGTTCACTTAAAAGTGTCTTTGATCACATACTCATGTCATTCTAAACCTGTATTACTTTTATGCTTCTGAGGAATTCCATTGTATGGACACAAAGCCACAGAGACATTTCTCAAAAGAGCTTGTTTGTCAGAGAGAAAAGTCTTATGTAAAGGAGCTTAAGGAAATAACTGAGTTAGTCATGAATCAGATTCTATGACTGTGTTTTTCTCATGTGCATCAAATACACAGCGTGCATGAATTCATAAGAGGCCCATCAGCAGTGTGTCTGGTCAGAGGTTATGCTGTATTCTGCTGATGTGCCCGTCCAGCTGGAAACTGGAGGAGTGGTTATAAACAGAGCCATTAACCTACAGCCGGTGTTTGTGTATCATCTGGGCAGTAGCTTGAGTGTGCAGCCTTCAGACCAAACCGTTTAAATCACAAATCAAATATTATTCCTGACCTTTGACCATGACATCATTCTAAATGAAACTTCCTCATATGTTTGACATGAACTGCTTATTTTGCCTTTTAGACATTCATGAATTAACCATTTTCAGACATTCAGGAAACATTAGTTAATTTCTACTACTGTATGACACTTTTCAACACAAAACTGTTTTGCTTTGACAGCTAGGATTTTAAAAGTTTTATTTATTGTTTAATCTAAATTGTTTCTTTGACTTTAATCCTGGATTGTTTGGTAAAATAGTGAAACAGCCTAAAACTTAAACGCATGTACAGAATTTAATTTTTTAGATGCATTCATATTGGCTGAGTTTGTATTTTCTCAACTGCACTGCTCTCAACTGTTGTTATTTTGTCCAATTTAACTTTTTAAAACCTGTCAATATAAACCATTTCTGATCGCCCTCCTAAAACTTACCTTCTGTGACCTCTTATGCCTTTGCTTGTAAACAGGAATGCTTATTAAATAATATTGTTGAAACCACTACAGTCACAATTACATTGTTGATTTGATCTGCAGAGGATTGTGTAAAAGGAGTGAAAACTACAGAGAATGCAAAACAACTTGATGCTTGATGTGGTGTTTCACTCTTCCTGTTAAATGCTGTATACAATTAAAACTTTATAAAATATAAACCAGTCTGCACTGAGAATTAACCAACCAAAGCTATAATACAATACAGTCACAGGTTTACTGACGTCTTAAACATCGTTGAACTTTGATGTATAACCTTCAATCACATACTCATATCATGTTTTAAAACTTACTTACTCTTAACTTATGAAAAGCCAAATTAAATATACAATTTAGGCTAGAATGATACAAGCTCACAAGAATTGACATTGTAAATGTGTTGTTTTTATTAAAATAAAACTCTGGCATACAAAACAATATTTATAAAATACTGAAAAACAAAGGTTTCCATAAATGTGTAAAAAATTAAAACATTAGTCCTCCATGATAATTGTGGTCTAGTTATATTGTCCCAGCTACTACTGATTTCTGGTTGGGCGGGGCATGAGGCAGGTTTAGGTTACCAAGCAACTATAAGGAAACTCTACAAATTATTCAGTGTTGTACTAATAGGCTTGACAAATTAATGACAGACTACAATATCCACCGTTTCCGTGGACGGCCGCAGCCCTGTGTGATCAGACCAGTTTTTAAACTCCACGTGGTTTAAAACGGAAGCGCAAAACCCAACACGGGTGTCGAGCCACGACTAAAACATTTCACTTCAACAGACACCAATAAATACCCGATAAGAAAATCCACCCATTTCCAAAGCTAAACTAACACACACAGCTGCTGTATTACCTACAGATACAGCCTACAAATATATCTTAAGAAATACATAAATGGCTGGTTTTTCTTTCCATTACGCCAGGCAGTGTTATAGCAAGTCGATGTACAACCACATGGTGGTCTCGATCCCCTATTTTAGTTTCAAAGTGGCCACTGATCTCAGTTCAGTAAACATCACTACTAACATGTCATCAGTTATTATTAATAATAAAGAGTTACCAGATACATGTAGCATTAGCCAACCCTGACTTAGCATTACACTTCACTTGTTTTACTGTCTGTTTACACGAACACACGTTATAAATTGGGACTCTGTTTAAACCAGAAAACACGGACAAAAAAAACAATAAAACTGCGACTCGTTGAGAGCGAGAACGCGCCTGCGCAGTGAACGCGCGCAGATGGTCGTTAAAATCCCACTTTAAAACTTTGGGCCGGTAGCGAACTGACGGGAGTTTTAACCATTGAAAAATAAATCCTCATTATCATTGAAAAACTAAATCGTTTCGTTTAAATCTTCACTCAATGTTTACACAACAAGTACCAACTAGTTAAATACTGCAAGATGCCAAATCGCAACAATAATCGCTAACATTTTCGTTCACAGGACAACTGTAATGCCATTTACTCCAACCGGTACCTGTCAAAGGGCGGGCTAATGGCCGTCTCCATCGCGACGGATCCGGATTCTGTTTATAAACCGGTTTCGTTTGAATATCCGAGCTTCCCGGTCTTGTGTCAGACTTCCTCTATATTCCAGCTCACAGCTACAATGAAATGGCGACGTTAAGGCTCCGCCCGACTTTTTATAAACCCGTCGACGGCTCCATTGGCCGACGTAACGCATCGTACACGCCCACGTGCATTCTACAGGCCACACGTCGTGTACGTCAAACAGGCCACGCCTCCGCAGCGCTCCCGTCCATTTCAACGACGGTTTCGCAAAAAGCACTTGCACAAGCACGACTGCCAACACAATTATCAGACAAGCGTTCAATTAAACGTTTGGATAATAGTTTTAAACGGGTAAAGACACGATTGCGTTCCCTGAAACACTACGTTCCTCAAGGGGTTCTGTTAAGTCTACGTAAGCCCAACGAGTTCCGCTGATTGGTTCACAAAACTAGAGCGCGCGCATACTGGGCAGAATGGAAACACGCCATTGGCTGGAGCGATTAGTCACGCGCATGAGGCAAATGTGGCGCACACGCGCTGAGATCACCTCGTTTCACAACCTGCTCAACTATCTGAAATAAAACCACACAAACACCATCTAAACGATTTTTAACTAACCTTGTAATATCGGTTCGTCCAGAAAAAACTACAAGGATAAACAATACGATGTTTTATCTACCAGAGAAAAAAAATGTAACGTTACACATTTAAAACGTCCTCATTAAACGCACCGTGATACATAAAAGCACAAGTTACAGTATTTAAACGGTGAAAGTCTGCTCGACGACCGTCTGTCTCTGTTGATTCAATATGGCCTACGAGGATTGATCTCCGCAGAATGACGCAGCAGATTTGTTCCCTCCATTGTCAGATTTCAGTGGTTAAATTTCTGCGTACGACTGAAATATACCGAAACAAACTAAAAAACTAAAGTAATTACTTGAATACTAGAAACTGAATGCAGATATGAAGACTAAAATACCACCACCGTTTAGGCCACAACCAAGATCACAACCAACTATCAAACCTAAAAGATCCTCATTATCTATAGTACAGTTGTTTTTTTAACTTTATCATTTTCCTCATCGAGAACCATCAAAATATAAACTGATCTTGTCTGTTTTTCAACTATCCATGTTACTTTTAAATGAACGCCTGAACTACCCCAAAATACTTCCTGGTAATAAAAAAACAATTATTAAACGATAGTCGCCTGGAATCACGTTACTTAAACAAAATGTAAACTTACTTTAAAATAAAAATATCGTGTGATAACACATGTTCAGGAAATAAATGCCACCCATCCCCCACTGCCAAGGTTACAGATCTGAAACAATGTCACAGACTGCTGGCAGCCAAAAACAAACTCTAAACCTGTCAAACTCTTTATCTGTAAGTTAATTAAATCAAAACGCCCAACATAAATCTCGCCTAAACAATGTTTCACAATAATAGCATTTTGGTTCCCAAAAATCTAGACCTCTTCACATATACCTCTATCCAGATTAAGTGAAATAAAAACAAGAAAGAAAAACTGTCGAATTCCTCTTTGTTTGAAAAAAATCCAGTTTTCTTCAGGTCTTCGGCCACGTTTCTTTATTCAACACATTTCGCTCAAACATGTCCGACTTCTTCTTCTTCTCCATTCATTGGATCGCAGTGGGGGCAGAGAGTCACGTGACGCCCACACGACTACTCGTGTTTCATAAACCTCGTTTGAAACGACATTTCGAAAAACACGTCTCCCTTTTAAAAATATTACACGCCCAGAACATTCTCCTGAGATTAAAGACTCCATATTTACAAAATCCATAAACTGTAAACGAATAATCAGTCAACAACGAGGATAAATCCAGAACAAAGCGCGGACTAACAATGCCGCGTCGGGATTGGACGAAGCAGATCACGTGTCCCGCAAAGCCTCACGCCATCCCAAAAAATAAACCAGTTTTCAGCGGGATAATCTTTCTAATATAATCCGATTTTCTGCGTGTGGTGATTCCAGATGAGTTTAAAACTATTATTTAGTTAAAGAAAGCGCGTGGCATAACTAACTAACTTTAACTAAGCGCAAGAAATGCGTGTAATCAATAGTTTACATCTATCCAGACTGCGGCGTTCACTGCGCATGTGCGGTTTCATTCCTTCCCCCGAAGCGCAGCGTGACAGTATGAACTGTAAACATGTTGACTTTAACTAATTATAAATTAAATTATTATAAAATAAAACTAGACTAAAAACTATAGAAGTATACAAACCTATACAAAACTATAACTACTTGAAGAAACTACTACTAGAAGAAACATGAAATATAAGTGATGTGTATATTAGTGCATTTTGTCCCAACAAAATTAAATATTAAGTTATTATAGTTATATAGCAAGTTATACAGCTATTTGCCAAACAGGGTTAGGGTTAAGTTTTATAGTTAAATATTTCACTGTTGTACCACAAGCCAGTTTACATCTGCTGGAAAAACATGACAAATGGGAAAACACAAGCCTGTCCTGTCACTCAATCCCACACAGCTGAGCAAAGACACAAACCCAGTGACTCAGCGTCACAAGACAAACCAGCCAGCAGGAGAAACCGTTGCTATGGAGGTTCTCGCTCTCTTTATCCTGGATGTTCTTGGCAACACACAGAAGGAAAAATGCACGGCAGAACTTGTACTGTGTAATGGCTGGGGGTTGCTTTTAGATTTTGGGGACATTTTCTTGGCTTGTATTTTTATGTTTGTTTGCAGCGAGAGGTTGTGTGTTGTGCAGTATTCCTTCAGAGCACATACAGCTCCATTCAACTGTTAGTTATCCTGTCTGTCATTAACAGACTTGTTGTGCTTCAAGGCTGAAACTGAAATTGTGCTCTTACTTCTCAATAACTGTGCACATCTTTATGATGTCATCAGAAGCATGTGGACATCCTGGAACATGGAGAATTGTAAATGTTTATTTTACACTATGCAATCCTATCCTTTTCCAGAATGTATTACACATATTCCCGCCCCATGTGGGTGCATGAATGTGCAGTCTTAATGTTTTCCTCTGTCTACAAATGTATGTGATATATTATGTTAGTAGTTATGCAATATATGATTTTTTTTAACTTTATATGATTTGAATGCTAAGAGTTTATTCTATCAGAACATGTATGTACACCCCCCACACCCAAACCCAGTTTCTGTCCGGCTTTCAAACAGGGTGTGACTGACACTGTTGTGCCAGTAGATTTGCAGATTGATCTTTGAGGTTTTGCAGGTTTATCTGTGAATGAGAGATTCAGGCTAATTGCAGAACTATTAACAGTGATTCTGAGAGACCATTTACACGTCTGTCCTTAAACAGAATCACTGAAGCAGTCGGATGGCTTTACATTTACTCAGGTGTGAAGCATCAGTCTGTGACCTTATTGCGACGTTCTCACAACATTTCAGCCAGTACGTGTTTGTAACGTTGAGAAAAACTAAACTAAGATGCAGTATCAGAAATTTGCTCATGTTTGCACCGGGTTTAATTTTTCAGAGGAATTTTATCCTAGTCTAACACCAACTTTAAAATGTAAAATAATTTTGAAATACAAAATTATCAATTGAATTTTCAACTAAAATGTTTTAATCCATTTATGTAAATGAGACATTAACATCAATTCTAACCTTGTCATTATATTGTGGGCATTATATTATGTATATTTGGTACCGTTTTAATTAACTGTACTTTATGTAACTCTATTTTTAACTTAAAACATATTTAATGATGTGCTGTATAGCTTTGGTCTTCCCTATTTTCAAATGTTCTCAGATGTTTTACTGTAACTTCAGACAGTAAAGCACAACAATTGAGTTACTGTTGACTCTAGTAAATAACTCAAGCTTGAGCTAAACAACGTTAAATGATTCAGACTGTGTTTAAATGAAACTGTGCATTTAGCAGCTGTACAGTGTTGAGCTGTGCATCACTCATTATTAATGTGTAATGAAGACAACCGGCCAGTGATTCAGTAAGTTTCTTTCACTGCATCTGTTACTGAACTACTGTTTGACTACCATATGAAACTAGCACATGTTCTTACTCTGTATAGTTAATAATTATGTCACTCTTAGGATATTAAGCAAACAAAAAACTATTAAAGCGCTGCAAAATAAAGTATAGCAATACTGAGAATTGTTAATATGGCGGATGAGGTTTTATTTCATATGCAACAGCTCCATCTGGTGTTTATATAGTGGATGACAATGATTCTGAACCACTATTTAAAATACAGTCTGTAAGTTTTTTTGTTTAAGAATGAACAAAAATAAGTTATTGAGCAAGTAAATGACAGATTAGTGTTCATCACCATCTCTTTACTCTAGTCCGATTATGGATTTATTCTGGAGATTTTGGGTGTAAATGTCAAAGTGCTACATGAATTTATGTAAAACGTATTACTAAATTTTGACCTTTTGGTGTAGATAATCGTTAAAGTTAACGTTTATTGTCATTCTTCGCATAGTCTTTGCAAAAATAAAACAACCTCACACATTTAACATTTAGCAGAGACAGCACATTTTAACCCAATATATTACAGTAAATAAAGCATTTAACAGACGCTATTATCCAAAACAATGTACAAAAGTAAAACTTTAAGGAAACCTCCGCTGCCACATGTTTACCATAAAGCAGAGATTACAGGTGGCACATGACAGGAACTAAACCACATCACTGCATTTAACTAACCCACAAACCATCAGCCCTCACACTTCATGCGTCCCCCCACCACCATAATGCACCAGTTTCAATTTCAATTAAGAGTTTTAATCATTAAAAATCAATAATAAACATTCATAAATATATTACACAAATATTAAAAATGTGCATGACTGATTTTAATGGGGGGGGGGGATTTATCAGTTTGTCATCATGAAAAGTTTGATTTCATCACAAGATGGCGCTGATGTCTGAGAATCAGCGGATTCATTTGATCATTTTTGATTGGATGAGTGACGCGTAAGAAGTTTCCACGTGAGCAGAGAAGATTTAGGTTTACAATATCACACACACACACACACACACACACACACACACACACACACACACACACACACACACACACACACACACTGCATCCTGCATAAAAGATGATATTTTTGACACCAACACTATTAAGATTAGATTCAATTATGTACCAGTTTTACAATATAAATATATAAGAGCTTCTCAATGTAATAGTGTTTTTCTGTTCAACTCGTTGTTTGATGTTCAGACTCCTGGTGGCGCTCTTTGCTGGTCAAAGCTTCACACTACTGAACTGAACTTGGGACTTTCCAGCCTAAAAACACCACCACACCAAAACTGAGTTACCATACAGCTACACGCCCATATAGCGGGAAAGCCGTGGGAACTTTAGGGGGTTATCAGTGCGATTTCCAGATCTAACTGATCTAAGACCCTCTCATGAAAACATGTAGCTCTTATTTTACATATGTGTGTGTGTTATATATGTGATGACATGCTATATAAATATTATAGAATATGTCTACAGATTACACTGGGGGTTGTGCTGGACTTAAAGCTATGGGACAATATAGAATATCTTCTTATATTTTATGTTATATATATATTTGTTTTGTAATGTATATTGAAGTATGTAAGTTCTCTGTTGTTTGAATCATTTAGGGCTTTTGGTTAAGAGCTCAAACTGGTTCAGTTTCACATATAATTTTGGATGTGAACCACCTTTATTAATTCATACATTTGTGGTGAGTCATTAAAGCCGGTTTGATCAAAACCTTATACCTTTAACCAATAAGAATTTCCCCAAGTTTCCCTTCTTTGTCATCCACAACATGTTTCATATTTTTTATTACATGAATGTTAGGATTGATCCTGTGGCAGTAAAAGTGAATAATCATTGATCAGATATAAA
>JAZGTK010009440.1:0-17265 GCA_036877625.1 Ambastaia sidthimunki | reverse complement strand
AGTGCATAATGCACAGTTATGTGTCAAATAAAATAAATGTCTGAAACAGACTGGAAAGTTCAAATAAATCAAAGGTTTATCGTATAGTAAACGATTAGGGGGAAAAACATTCAGATTCATTCTTGTTAAACTGTCAGTGACAGTAAATAACCTGAAATATGTTCTCTGTTTATTAACTTAACGTGTACTAACGATAATAATAAAATTAACAATAATATGTCACATGTATGTTTTTACTTCGTTTTAGTTGCAGCTCTTTGCCGACGTGATTTCTAAAACAACAGGTGAGCAAGTATTTCATTAAAAAAATAATATTAGTTCAAAGTTCTTGACACAGTAACACACAGTAGCGATCAGTATACATGTGTTTTTCTTTCAGAAAACTGGTTTTGGAAATAGGGCTCAGTGTTTCACAGAATCATCCATGAATCCATGTGTCAGGTAACTGCTTTAAGTTCTTTCTGCCCAAAATCAAATGTACTAAAAATACTGAACAGTTATTATAATGTGCATATCACAAAGGCATGTAATGATAATTCCTTACATGTCAATCAGACATTCCATATAAATATTTTAATTCAATTATTTAACCTCTGAGTTATATATGTATTTATAAGCATCAATTTTTTTATTGATGTTTTGTTAACAGGGTGGAGATTGGCACTGGTGGAAAGTCAATTTTTGGAAAGAAATTTAAGGATGAGAGTTTCGGACCAGGTAATTTCAACACAGGGTCAGCTGTTGAGAGCTGTTCGAAACAAAATGTATTGTAAAAAGCGATATACAAATAAATGTGAATTGAGTTGAGACATCTGTCCTCAAAACAGTGAGTATTAAAGCTCATATTCTAGCCTCTGAATACACGGTTGTTCAAGACAATAATTAATTTCGCTAAACAACAGAACCATTATAACCAAACATCCAAAAACTGCACATGCATGTCCCTTTATAGCCGCAGTGTGGTGCTAAGGTTCCCTCAATTGCTGAACCAAATTTTGTAATCCGCAAACAAATGACCTACTTTCCAAGCAACTCAAAGCCAGTGTATCCTAGTGCATTTTTGGTGCCAGGGGGTTCCTACCCCAACAAACCCTTTTGATAGATTTAATGTGGTCAAATAGTGTTAGGTTGTGTAATACATGACTGGATGTAATTGTAGTAGAGGACCATAACTTGCCAAACCCAGATGTTGTCTCTCATCCAGTACCCCCCACCCCCACCCACCCCCAACGCACAATTTAACTTTTCTTTACTCTCTGGTTGCTATTGTATATCAGTTGATTGTCAGATTTTCCTCATGTACATCACAAAATAATTTAAAGTGACAAATTAATCTATGAAATGTTTAGCGTGGAGTAACTCTGGAGGTGGTCTAATTCCCTCTTTCTCATAGGCGTGCTGTCTATGGCAAACTTTGTGCTGAACACAAATGGATTCCAGTTTTTCATCTGCACTGCGAAAACATAATGGTATGCCAGTAGAAACCTTATTTAATTATTACTCATCCCAAGTGCCTTTACTGTTTTCATTGGCTTGATGCTTGTGCCGTTCTCTCTTAGGTTTGATGGTAAGCACGTTGTGTTGGGTCAGGTCACAGAGGGCATGAAGACTGTCTCTCTCATTAGTCTTATGGCTTAGATGATGGAGGAACTATAAAGACGACTGTCATCGCAGGCTGTGGAGAACACAAGTGATTCTGGACTCTCTTCAAATGTTCAAACTTTATCTGAACTGAAACTATTTTTGCATGTATATTATAGTGAATTAATTGTTTTTAATATTATGCTAACTGTTCATGTCACCATTTTTATGTCCCATTGTGTGCATTCATGAAGGTGTTTTATGCTTACTAAGCAAATTATTTATGCAAAGTACTATAGTAAATTATACTTTCTCAGGCTTTTAGAAAATTCTTAATATACATTTTCTCATGCCCTATGGCTTCTGACTGTTAAAAATAATTTTGAGGTTTATAAATTAGAAGAAAGGCTGTATGGATTTTGTTTACCTTTCAAGAACTATGCCAGAGAAACCCAGGAGGTATTTTGAATAAATAAATTACACATGAAACTGGTTTTGACATATGGAATTTCTTCCAGGATATTTGCATCCTGTGCCCATTTTTTTTAATGACTTAAGGCTGTTTTCCAGATGAGGGCCTGCTACAACTACAGCAGTATATCTGGTTGTGTGGCATGCTTTTTAAATCTTCCTGAGAATGATCCCAAACCTTTTTTTAGACTCTATCCAGCAACAAGCTTTCCTGTCCCCTAAAGCAGGATTTCACTTCCTGTTTGGCTATTGGAGCATCTCCAGCTCAAACTTCTTTTCAATATGAACGTTCAATCAAAACTTAAGTGCAGAGACTGGTGTTCCTTTTATGTTATAATAAATATATAGTTGTAAAATTCCATTTTAACTAAAGCTAATTGACTCACAAAACCCTGAAATGAAAACGAGCAGTCACTTTTAAAAGGTGTGTAGGTGTAGCTTATCACAGTAATGCCTTATGAAAGTAAATTATGAACCTTTGTGGAGCGCAGTGCTTTGCTAAATGAAACCATATGGGGTCCGAAATCACAACTGGTTTGTTTGACTTCTCAGATTGCAGTGTTGCCATAGTGACATTCTCGTTCTGTTTAAATCTGCATTGTTGCAACAAAGTTGATATAATTTGCGTCTCCACCCTCTTGTGAAGTTTAAGGGATTTGGAATGTGTAGACCAATTACTTAAACTTGGCTTCAAGAGAAAGCCACCACCATTGCCAAGCACCAACATTCACATACAGAGCTCATATGTTTACAATCATTACAATTAGGTCAAGAGTAAAAAAAATACACGTCTTCAGACCTGAGCTGTTGTAAAGATGGGTTTGAAGCGCTCCTCAGCCTGTTCACAGCAAATGGATTCAGACTCATGTCAGAGTGACAGGCATTCCCATAGGTTTCAGAGCTGGTTTCCAGTTACACGAGCATCATTCCCCAGCACCGTATCTAAATAATTAATCAGTCCATACGGCTTCAGTGTGACTGATTTAAAATGGACAGAATTTCGCAACACCAGGAGATGAGCCAAAGAGTATGTTGAAATACAAAAACAGGCTGCACATATATTTTGGCCCAATCAGAAACATCACTGGGTGCTATAACACAAGAACTGAAACAGAGACATGGAACTGAGTCAATGTTTTAATTGAACAAACTTCTAAAAAGCACAGTTTTCAGTTTTCCTAACTAACAAATAAGGCACATATCGGAATGCCATTTCATGGACAATGAGCAACAGATTTGATCTCACCTTGCCTTCTAGTACTTTCTTCAGACCTTTCCGTTACTCTGTCCAATCCAATATGACAAATATTTTACAGATTTTACAAACATGAGTTTCTTATTTGTCACATGAAGGTTAAATCGGTACATTCAGTACATTTATTAATGGCACTGGAAAACTTGCATTAAATAAAGGCATTTATTAATGACTAACAATTAGGTGTACTCTACTAAAATATATCTTGCCAGGAATATGTATTAATATTAAGAATACATTGCACAAACAAAAGTTTTCAAATCATTAAAAAAACATGCACATGCAAACTTCAGTCCCACATAGTCTTAGATTTTTCCATTTTTACATGAAAAAAAGAATTTCAACATCATTCCTGGCAGTAACTGGAGACATGACTAACTAGAGCTCACAGTTTCATACAGTAATGGCCTGGTTTACTACAACATTTAGTACATGTAAAAGGCTTGTAGATGCAATTCAGTGTTATAGCCAACCACTGGAGTTAGTCTTTTTGTCACTGTTTTGCATATATTAAAGGCCCTACGACTTACAGTGTGCGAGTCAGTCTTTATTATGATAAAACAGCTGTTTGTAAATGTGTGTTAAAAACAAAAAAAGTGTTACAATGTTCCTATAACTGCAAACCAAAACATTCATGCTGTATAGCAGATACACAAATATTCTAAACATGTTTAAGCACATGTATGTTTGTAACAGGTAGGATTACTATATACGATTAACATCTGAAATAAAACACAAATAAAATGGCTTGTAAGGGCATAATATGTACCAACCTTTGAATAATATTCTATATAGTCATCATCAATATTTTCTTCATAGAGTAGCTTTTGTTGCATATTTTATACAAAAAAATTGAATTGTTAAAAAAGAACAAAATCCTTCCATAAATATTTCTGTAAGATATAACCAAAGATGTAAAACATTAAAGGAAAAACCTCCCAGCTCTATTGCATCTTCGCAAATTGCCCTTTTTCACATACAAAGGTTTAATATTGCATCATAACATTTGAAATAGCTAACTTGATAATAATGGCAATCGAATATATACACAAAACACATACTAGTATCTTTGTAAGGGAAAAATTCTTGTCTGGATATCAAATTACTCCAAAATCTTATTTATATTGTTTCCAAAATACACAAACCTTTAATAGAAAACAACACGTTTATACTGAAAGTGAGCTATAAAAGTCAAGTATACGTATTTCAAGACAAAAACGCACGCGCGAAAAGCACTTTGTATAGTTTTAAATGCATGTACACTCTCAATACCACAAGCTCTGTCTTCCGTTCAGTAAAGGCAGAAACACAAAAACAGGCTAAAAGGGATCACGGAAAACTAGCCACAAATAATCACATTTACGTAAATCTGTATTAAACATTTTAAAAACTCAGGCCTGTTTCATTTTAGTCGATCAGGAAAATCTGAGATCAGTCTAGCAACTATTTTACAATGATCCAATAAAGCGAGTTTAATAATGAAGCCTAACTTTAGTGGTGCTTTTTATCATTATTCAGGTTTACAGAACTGATGAAGAATTAAATTGATCCCAATGATGCAAGGAAACCATTAAAGTGTGGAGTATCTGCAACAATGATGATGAATCCACAGTAATCGTTCAATTCACTGCTTATTTTCATTACGCCATTCATTACGATGTTTATCAAAAAGCAGAGTAACTCATTCCAGCTCCAGCAGGGCTTGAAGTAAACGTTGGAGTATAATAACACACACAGTGGAGCCATTAGTAAAACCAGAACAATGTGAAAATACAGTTACTAAGAAATAGAGGCTCTCAGAAACAATAATGACGTTCGAGGAACCAACTAGCGTCAACTTACAGACTCCAGAATTATTTTTTTAGCCATCTAATCTTCCACAGCAATATGCATGACATCTGTTAACCAAAATCACAGACTCTTTCTAACCGAACTGAGTTACACAACTGAGGCACTGGAGACATTCCCTTCAGACAAGATTAAAGTTTATCCCTATGAATCAGACTAACTAATATTCAGACAACACAAAATATATGGACTCCAAAGTAAACAATTATTCACATCGTATTTACCATGTAAATGCATTTAACTTCATATGTACATCTAGGAGTAATTCGAAAAATTCTTACGAAATCTGCCGATGATTTACCATCCGAACATGTAAAGCTACATTTAACATCAGATGATCCTGGGTCACAGTCAAATATGACCAATTAGTACTTCACGTGAACCATAACAAGAGGTAAACAACACATTGTTTTATCCTATAGACACTTCCTTCCTTTAAATGTTAACACACTTCCATCATAATGCTCTCAATGAGACATCTTCCTATGAGAATCTCTTTAAAACATCTTGTGGCCAATCAAATGTACCCAAAGTGTCATTACATCACCAAAGACTTCTCAAAATGACCTACTTTTCCTTCTTTTCCCTTTACAATCATGTATTGCCCACCCAGATAGAAAATCACAGTTTGAACATGGTGTAATTAATTACTTGTGAGTCATCAGTTATTTAACTAATGTACTGTATAAACATACACTCATGATGGGTCAGGCCATGGCAAAAAGACATTGAACATGGAATTCATTTGTGAAATATGAGGATGCACATTTAGAAATGTTTGGGTGTAAACAGGAGAAATTCATTAACATTTTAGTGCAAGGGTCTCTGGTCAAATTAAAGGATGTAAATAATTCTGAATTTATAAATGAACGTTCGCATACCATAAATTGTAAATTTGCTGCTGCTGGAGTGAGGCTTGAATTTACATATGCCCTTTCCCAGAGCAGTGTTCATATGGAGACATGGTTTTTCATGAGTAATTCAAACACACCCTCCATCCTGAGGCAAATAAACCCAGTGAGGAACAGGTGTTAAGCTGAAAAACGATTTCTTAAATCGTAGCATATGGACCAAAAAGCTCAACGCTTGACCTCATGCTAAAAAAAACAACAAAAAAATCTTGAGTTTTACCTGGGTTTCTAAGACAATCAAAGCAGTTCTCTGGCAACAATTTACAACATGCGTGATCACATTTCAAAGGACGGTGATGGTAGTTTTGCACAGTTCTGCATATCAGCTAGCCATGGCTTTGTTTTGATCATCTACACACTTCATAAAACAGAGACAATATGACAATGTACAGGAATTGATGAATCTGCATAAGATGTTACGGTTTTGCATAGTTGCCAACGACTTGATTGAATGTGATGTTTGGGTGCCTCCAAGGCTACGAGTAGCAGACGTCTCAAAACGATCTAGAATCTGACAATTCATACAAGTATGTAAAGAAATAAACTACCTGACGCAGCTAAAACAAAGCCTAAGACGATTCTATTCTACAGTAGATTCTAATGGCAAGATCTGTTTGTATAGAAACACAGATGTATTTATCCCAGTTTAGTAAATTCCATTGCACTACAAGATGATACACAAACATAAATAAATATGTGACACAAAAGCTAGGGATGGAAAGTCCATTATCCCTCTGTTAATTCACAGTTAATATGATGTGCTGTTGACCCAATAACTCTGTAAAAGGCACACCGGCCCTGACTGAGTGAACTGACACCTTTACCGCTCACCACATCTTTGTAGTTCACTTAACAGGGAGAATGAAGGGTAAGTCTGTAAACACACTTTCGAGGGCGCGGTGGTGAGGTAATCCACTGCTACCAATATAATGGATAACAAATACTGTCAGTCACAACTCTTCCAAATGTATTCATTTCAATTGTCCATCATACACATAATATAAGCAATAAATGCGAGGCATGCTGCTGATACACAAAGCCGTTACTATCATTAGACATATTTACATGAACATTTTGGCACTTTTCACTTTTTCCTGGAGCGCTTGGGAGGCAAAGCAAAGGCGGATGGAAGGGGTGGAGGACGGGGGGTGGAGGACGGGGGGTGGAGGAAGTAATAAGACGACAGGGACCTCGAGGGACTTCCTTATTGCACACGACGGCAGTAGTAGCCCAGGACTTTACACTTCTCACATAGATGTTGTGGGTGCTCCTTGCTCTGGTCAGACACGTCCAGCCCATCGGGTTTCTCTAAAGGACGCTGAGGAAAACAGGACATGTGAGTCACAGTTGTTCATCATTCAGGTTCAAAACTGAGAATTGTTTTAGTTTGGCTAGACTCTTTGGAGATATGGGTTTGGAGACAAAATATCAGGAACTTGTAAGTCCAAGTCTCAAACCACAATGGACCAACCGCGGGTGTGTCAAAAATGAGTTTAGGACTGATACCAACAACCAGTTTATCCTTGTTGAATATTAACCGTAATCCCAGTCAGAAAGAGAACATGCTTTTTTATTAATAACCTTTTTTACATTTTTTCCAATTCTTGCACAAATGAGAGGATTTAAAGTTACAGTGTCTGTTAAGCTGCAGTGTTACTGTAGTTCAACTGACAGAGCATTGTGTCAGCAACGCAAAGGTCGTGGGTTCAATTCCCAGGGAACACACGTACTGATCAAATGTATAGCTTAAATGCACTGAAGGTGGCTTTGGATAAAAGTGTTTGCTAAATAGGTAATTGTAAAGCAACTGTAGATCGTACAGGACTCCATCGCTCAGACAAACTGTGATATAGCCAAGCTGTACACCAGTCCGAGCAGTCAGGGAAGATTCAAGAGTGAATCTTTGTCTTGGAGGTTATTCAAAAGACACTGAGAACACGTGTGAGCCAAATCCTTTTGGCTGTTGATCACAAATAATACTTCTGCAATTATTTGTTTTCCCACCCACTGCTTTTGGAAGATCATTTTACAATCTTGTTATTCTTTCCTGTACGTCTCAGCTGCGCTTCGTGAATTACGGAAAACCAGGTTAGAAAGGGCCACTGGGAGAAGACAGTGTTGCAACCTAAGGGAGTGTTTGCTCAAAGAGCCAAAGTGTTTTGTGAATGATAATTTCAGGAAATGTCTGATGCCTCTGCGAATTAATAATTTGGCTGTGTCGTCCTGATGCTCTCAATAAGTGTCCCTGCCAAAAACGAAAGATCTCAAAGCAGGAAGTTTGGGAGGGCTTCACAAAATATCTCTGTTTCATGTCTGTTCTCATACTGTAAAGATGTCAGCCCGGTTCCCTGTGCATGTCATTAAATATGAGAATGATAAAAGCAGGAATCTCCAGACGCCTACGTCTCATGCATTCAGGGTCATTTCTGGAATAGGTCTGGAGTTTTTATATGACAGTGTGGCAATGGTAACACAGAGTAACTTTTACTTAATCATCTATCAGAAACGGCTGGAGATATACAATACTTTACAGTGAAAGAACTGCGGTATTAAATGATTTCCATACTCCACATCTTGGAAGAATGATTTCCATTGTAAGCGGACAATAAAACTGAATATTTTATGTTCGCTTGAGTTACAGGGAAAGGGAACCATCTGCAAATCCTTAAAGGTCTTTTTGACATATATATATATATATAGAAAGTTTATATATATCAGTGAGCTGCACATCTCAGACGCTTGTTAAAAAATTTGTCTGTCAGAAGGGAATTACCCATAATCCTAGCTAACAGGGAACGTTTAAGAACATTTGCTAATGTTCTCCAAAAGTTATCAAAAATATTCTTGCAGTAACATTAGTAGATATTATTCTTAAGTAGTTAGTGTAATGTTTTAAAAAATTCACAGAATTTCAAAAATCTTCTTTTAACCAAGCAATAACATTACATTTTGACATTTTAACATTCATACATTTTAATAATACATTTTGACATTTTAACATTCGGCGAACTTTCAAAATAACATTTTTAACATTTTGTTACTTACTGGGAACATTTAGGAAATGTTCTTACAACCTAAAATCCTTAGCTGGGAATATTATTGCAGGACACTGCTGAGTCCTACAGCACAATTTGCATCCTAACCTGCTCTGAACTGTGTATGTATGGCTACTTTAAAAACTGGGTTAACCATTTAAAATGTAGTTATGACATCATTCATGCTTTCTATTCATACATTATTATGGATGTGTAGATGTTCTTTGTATAGCTTGCTATATAAATATTGGTCCTCTTTTTTTTAATTATGAGTACATCCTGAAAAAGGAGTCCTTCACAAGAGTTCAGTATGTATTTGGGGAAGATGTATGGCTTAGGTTTATGTCTCAGGTTTCAAGGGTACCCACTGGGCCCCATCCATAAGAACTTCTTGGAAGATTACACAGTATGTTTACACACTACACACATATGTTCTACAGTACACTCACAGATTAGAAAAACCTGTTTCTGGTGTTTTAAAGAGACAGTGCCACAAATTTCTGAAGTAATACAGGAGGTGTACTGTACCTGTTTATGCGGATAAACATTGATATGACATTTGATGCATTCCTGGCCCATGTTGGCCCAGGAGTTGCCGCTCATCCACTTCCTCTTGCATTTGGGGCACTTGTATTCACCGAAGCACCTCTTCTTGCCTTGATATGGAGTCAGTCCTTCACCTTTGGGTCTGGCCTGGAAAGACATGACAAAGACAAAGTTTGATTCACGAGATCTGCACAGAATTTTGCTTAAAGAATCTACTGTGCATTTATCAGATCAGCTCTGACCTGAGGCTAGGTACCAACCAATCAGAAGACTCTGTGGATTATGCAAAATTTGTATAAATTTGTGACTGGCCAAATGTAATGCAAAAAAGGCAGGCTGTGGCCTTTGATGTTACTGAAAGACTGGAAAAAGGCAACTCACGTTTTATTAAACCAGCATGTTTTGAAATTAAAACAGTATCTGTTTCAATAGTAAGAGGAGGTGTACATTTAAATATATAGCTTTTACTGTTTATTGGTGCTAAAAGACTCTTAATTTCATGCTTTAAAACCACCGGCCAAATTTCATACAAATTTATTTTGGTGTTGTTGAAGTACTGGCCTTAGAACTGACCTATAGCCTCTTAATTTTTTCTTCAAACAATCCTATGACAAATACTTGTAGACTGGAAGCTTGCAGCCAACTGCTTGGTCACTTGTTTTCTGTACAGACCAAAACTCATTTTCTTTCCTTAAGTATTTAATTAAAACATTGTGCAGAACTGCACGTCAACTTCTGCTGTTTCCCAATACTGCCTCACACACATTACAACCTATCCTGTAGAAATTGGCATTATGAGCAAAAGAACTAGAATAAAAATCTGTAGCAGAGGCTGTTTCATAAGAAAAACATGGGAATGCGGTTATATGTAAGAATCTATAACTTTATTACAGAAGAAATTTCAAAAAAATGACTCAATGCTGACATTAACTGAAAAGAAAAAACGAACTTGTCCCTTGAGCATCACAAATATCATTTTTGATGGATCTTCTACAGCACAGTTTGTCCAAAACAAACTATTATAAAAACTGAACTCAAGTGTTCTTGTAGTTTAACTGGTAGAGCATTGCGTTAAGGTTGTGGGTTTAATTCCCAGGTAACACACATAGTGATCAGATGTATAGCTTGAATGCATTGTAAATCACTTTGGAAAAAAGCATCTGCCAAAAGCATAATTGTGAATGTAAAGTCAGTCGAACCCTTAACTGCAGCAACACACAAAGCAACAACAAACATACTGTTAGTATTTATAGAGAGCTGCTAACTGGCTTCATCATCATGAAGGAGTTGCTATGTGTGGTATGGCAGAGTTCAGCCTCCAAACCACTGCACAAATCTGAGAACTCTGGATACGAGGAATTCTAATGATTTTCCTCATGCGAGTGAATTCTAACCCTGGAAGAAAATTGTGCTGTGGTTTAAACATGCTCTCTGGTCATAGAGTTCAGCATATTTCCTGTCCTCAACACTGCAAATAAAAACACAAAGAATAGAAAAGAAGTTATCTGTTATGACCCCATTTGCGTGGTTATGACTTACTAAATTGCTGTGACACAAAAAATGGATTTATGATGTAAATTCCTTGCATAAACGTGTAATCTTGCATAACAAACTTCCTCTATCCCTGTTTGCTGGAGTGTTTATTGCACACTCATAAGTGGACAGTGTAGTCTAAAGCTGCTGAGAAGATTTGGAGCTAGAACTTCAGATCACATCTGAGTGACGGAAGGTGATGTCACTCATTAACATCTGCTGCATCCAACCAAAGCCAACTGGCCAACTGACATACTGAACGCAAAAGGCCCTCCTCCCCAACCATAAACATGATTCAACCACTCTCAACAAAACTGTTGACAACAGCTGGAAACCATGACGTTTGTGGCTGTTGTTTGGCTACTTTGAAACTTCTTAGAAAGACTGACGCAAGCCGGTCCTTATGACGGTACGATCCCTCTGCTATTGTTGTGCTGGTGGTCTGGTGTGGTTGTGACTAAGAGGGAACGTTCTTAAAACATTGGCTGACATAAAAGTTATCAAAAATGTTCTTGCAGTAATGTTAGTAGAACGTTTTAATGTTATATATCATATATCAAAGGGTTATTCTTTTACTTAATGGAAATGTTACAGAAAAGGTCTTGCAACCTATAATTGTTAGTTGGGTAACTCAACATGACATAGTGTGAAATTCAGCTATATGCCAGATTCACTGTGTTGAAAAACAAAATTATTTAATGATCATTTAATGCCATGTTAGGATTTATGTTTTTCAATTACTGTAGTTTAATTGGTTAATTGTTCGACTGCTGATAAAACCAGTTTGCAGAGACTTCAGCTTGGTCTTGAAATGCTAGTTTACCATGTCTGGTGCTTTTGCCATTTTATGCACTGCAGCCAAGCAATATAATTATTATTGGGCATATAATTAAGATGTTGGGCAACTTAGAATTGCCTAAAAGTTATGATGGTTAGTGAGCCTCTGGCCATCTCTATGAGACAGATCTGATCATCAGCCGTGAAGAATTCACAACTCTATGAAAAAGCTGTATATATCCAGCACTGCAGTGGTCCCTGGATGAGTGCCAGAGGACACACTTGATATTCTGTTTACAGCAGTCTGACCTATTTTGGTTGTGTTTTTAATAGATTTCACACCAACAGAGGAACACTGACAAAATGATGAAATTAACAATGTACCCCCAGAGATGCTGAATCAAAAGATTCTGCAGGAGTAATGGATACTTCAAAATAAAATACAATAAATGAAGAATTATTTACTGTTAAATATGCAAAATAAAAAACCTCCATTAACAATGTTAGTTTGTACATTATTCTTTAAATAAGTTGCAGCAAAAAAAGTTCATAATTTAACACACGTTAAAGAAACACCGGATATGAAATCCACAGCCCTAAAACCTTAAATTTATGGTGTTATTGTTTTACTTTGTGAATA
The DNA here is from genome assembly GCA_036877625.1 of Ambastaia sidthimunki. Taxonomy (NCBI): domain Eukaryota; kingdom Metazoa; phylum Chordata; class Actinopteri; order Cypriniformes; family Botiidae; genus Ambastaia; species Ambastaia sidthimunki. Next base: position 4,668 of record JAZGTK010009440.1, on the reverse strand, counting down.
TTCTTCCCACAAAACAAGCAATTGCGCAAAACAAAACACTTTTATTTTCCAAATGAAACAATCTCAGAGGAAATAGGGCAAACGAAAGTTCTACTCGCTCTACTTACAGCCATCACCAGGGAAATGACAAACGAACAGCGTTGACAGTAACACCACAGTCTAAACAAATCCAAAGCAAAGCCTGTGTGTTTCAGATGTGTGTTTACACAGTTCTACCCAGAGCTCTAGAAGTAATGCGACCATTTTACCCCAACTCTGAGCTTAATGGACACAGCAGGTTTGTGTAAATCAATTTAGCTGTTTATCCAATGAAAACAGATCTAAAAGACGGGAAGGGAATCGATAACAACACTGAAGGAAGTGTTGATGTTTGATATAAGTGAGATATGTGTGCTTCAAGTCAATGTTTACCTCATAGGCAGCATGCATTAAAACAATACTGGAGTTAATCCAGCAATACAAATTTGCCATCATTTACTCACCCCCACGTCATTCCAACCCTGTGTTAGTTTTAATTCTTGAAGTGAAACAAATCAAAATTAGTCAAAATGTCTAAACTGCTCTTTTCCATGCAATGAAACTGTATGACGATTTATAATTCCAAAATGACAATTAAAAATCATGTAGGTATCATAAAAGAAGCCCATATAAGCCCATAAGAGCTGCTTGAATATTATGCCTCACAGTTCCTTTTGTGTTACATAGAGAAAGAAAATAATAGGAGTTGGAAATAATATGGGGGTGATTAAGTGGAATATTCATCTTGGGGTAAACTATTCCTTTACGATTAATGGTTTTTGGAGAGAGAACTTCCAGCTGTTTGAGGGCGTCATGGTTATTGTTTTGGAACAGAAAAGTGGACAAAACAGTCACTCGCTGTGAAAACATAACTATAAACACACACACGTAAAATATTTACTGCCTGTCAACAGCAGTAAGGTGAATCCAACGTTCCAAACGCCATCACTTCACTACCCAGCTAACAGTGAACGTTCTCCGAATGTTGGCTAATGTTTTCTAAAAGTTCTCTCAAGTTATCAAAAACATTCTTGCAGTAATGTTATAAATAGCGTTATAAATCATTATAAAAAATATTTTTAGTAGTAGTTAGTGGAACATTTCAAAAATACAGATTAAAAAAAATGTTTCAACGTTCTTATAACCAAGAAATAATGTTAATACGTCTAAAAATCTGAATGTTTTGAAAGTTTCTAAAACTTTATATATATATTTTTAAATTTTTGTTACTTAATAGAAACATTAGGAAACGTTCTCACTCTTAAATTGTTATCTGGGTAATAATACCAACAGCAGGGTCGCCCTTTCTGCAGAGCAAATCTGGGCTTGCAGAAAACTCAGGACATCAGATACCAGCATTCAGTGACTGTAACCGGTCAGGGGGAGGGAGATCAGATTGAGCGTCTCCTCTCACCATCCCTCCAGCTGTGTTCCCTATGGAGACTAAAAGGGGGAGGTGGGGGTTCTGACTGTCCTAGCAGCAAAGCCAACCTCCCCACAACAGGACAAATACCTCAGTACAGCAGTCATCTCTCACAGCTGGAGACGTTCCTCCAATCAGGCCCAACAGGACTGAAGGGGAAGGAAATCAGAAGCAGATGAGTTCCACACTGGTATAACATAAGAAAACACTAACAGTCCCTGTTCAGATCTTTCACATGTTTTGAATTAAGACTATACAGATTAACAAAAGGGTGCCAGAGGAAAACAGTAAGAGATAGTGATTCAGAGTTTGGAGGCATCCGCAGCACGAGTGATAAAACTTATGAGAGGGAAATGTTAGGAAGGGTTTGTTCAGGGTGAGATCGTCAGAAAAACAGCAAATTTATTAAGAACATTTGGACCAGACTTTTAAAAATTAATGAATTAAAGCATTTGTGCAGCTGTAAAGTGAAAAACCTGCTTCTTTAAGGACTGCCATATATTTCACAGAATAACAGTTAAATTATACTAAATAATAAAGAATGATCTATAGACACTACAACACATGCACCAATTAAATAAAAGTGTTGCCGTTTTTGACCAGTCAATGTGCGATTTTTCTGCATGCAAAATTAAAGGATTTTTTAGAAGGGTGGCAATGCTGTTTAAAAAAGTTCTTGAAGGTAACTGCACAAAAACTTTTTGGCTCCAGCTGCTGAAGTTTGGTTTTAAAAGGAAATGCATGTTAACTCTCAGAAAATCAACAGGAGACAAAACACGTCTTCACTTATACAACAAATGTAACAGCACACAAAGTGCACATGAAGTCTGGCTAATCAAACATTAAGAAACCCACATAGCCTCGGATAACTGGCCTACCACAACAAACATTCTAATTCATTCCTCATTCCTGTAAATGTCACCCAAATCTGTCTGATCTAAAAAAAGATGAACTCACTGGCATAAATACATGCACAGAAAAACAGCCCATTTCTAAGAAACAGAGAACAGAGCACTAAACATTGGTGACTGCTAAACACTGAACACAATGCTTTTCTATATGCTATACACACATACACACACATTTTCTTAAGCATTAAAAAGTTTTTTATTATTCAAATCTAATTATAATTATTACAGAACAACCCCAACCTTCCACAAAAATAAAACTTTCTGTATTTTTTTTATTTTTAAAAACAGTATTGAACAGTGTGAATAAATTTTCCAGTTAAGAATGTTACTAAATGTCCTTTTTAGCAAAGGAAGTTTTAGCAAAGTACATAATATAATATAAACATTTTAATATTTAAACATATTTAATAGTATAGTCTCAGCAAACACAGAATGTTCAAAGAATGTTGGCTAACGTTCTGCAAAAGTGTTCTCAAATGATCAAAAAACATTCTTGCAGTAACTGTAGTAGAATGTTTTTACTGTTATATATCATATATATCAAAAAACGTATTTTTAAATTGCTGGTGGAATGTTTCAAAAACATTACAAAATTTAAAAATGTCTAAATAACGTTCCTGTAACCAAGCAATAACAATAATACAACGTCTAAAAATTTGTTTCTAGAATATTCAAAATAACATTTTTAATGTTTTTGTTACTTAATGAAAACGTTACGAAAATGTTTTACAATCTTAAATTGTCAGCTGAGGTCCTACATATGTCCTGTTAATTGGTGTCATGGCTGCACTTTATACATGTAAACAGATTGAAGGTACCAGCGTGTGTTACAGAGTTGTGGCTCATCGGCATCACAATGTGTGAACGGATCAAGCGGAGCTCTGTCTGGACTGGATGAGGAGGCCAAGGCAGAGTCTGCAGATGGCCTTTCCCAGAGTCTGCCGCACAAGAATGACTTGTTGAGCTCATCAGCTGCCCCCGCTTGTGATTTCCGGACGAGCATTCCAGTCAGGTGCACGCTGCTGTTATATTAATCCCCACCAGTGTGTCTAAATGAAGCTAGTGTTTTCTTGCCTCTTTCCGTGTCTCTTTCTTGCGGGTGCAGCTGTCTCTTTTTATGCCCGAAAGTCAAGGACACCATCTCTGAGACTGACAGGGAGAACAGGTGTGGTGTTAAATGATAAATCTGTCTGCTCATAATGTCTCAGTGTTAGGAAAACCAATTGCCTGAGGAGACTCTAAAACCACCAATGAGAGAGCAGGTTAAGCTGATTTTGACACATTATAGCTTTAGGTGCTGACCTGAGGTCAGCCTTGAAAGTTTTTGTTAATTTGATGATTAGTGTTGGAGAGTCTGGAACAGCTGATGTTGGACCTGTTCTCATACCGCGAAAAGAAAGGAGGCTACTAATCACCAAGAACTGGTCATTAACACGACACCTCAGATAATAACACTGATAACTCCATCACTTCTAAACACATCGCTGAATCACATCACACGTTTAACAAACCAACTGGATCTTTGTTCAAATTCCCCCTGACCACAGAGTAAATATTTCCTGAACAAACTATTTTGAATTGTGAAACCAACACATATGCAGCGGTCAGTCAGAATCAGTTTTAAAACGCAACACAGATTTTGGCCCTTTCACTTTTCTAGGTTATTACAAAGCTAAGCAATGTTTTCCAAGTATTCCAGATAGCGCTGGACCTCTTCCTGGTTTTTTGGCGTAGGCTCCTGGAGTTTGGCTGCTCTCTCTGCCAGCATCTGGAATCCATCAGTATAAACAATGGAGGCCCGGTGCTGGAGCCTCTCGCCCAGCCCCCAGGGGACTCCACACAGCACTAGAAGACCAATTCCACCAGATACAGCACACTCAATTACCCCACAGAGAAGATGAGGGGAAACTCAACTTTCTGCTAATCTCTGTTTAGTTTGGACGGGATACAGAAGAGATTGATTTGCTGATAGATGAGGAAACACACAAAGATCAAACTTGGCCATTCCTGAGGGTGCACTCTCCGAATTGATCTGTTTACTATGATAATTAACAGCAAATCTTTTGATTAAGATTCTCTCATTCAGCTCATTGTGAATGAGTCATACTAATGTACAAGATGCACTGCATACAAACACAGCAATGAATCAACCACATATTCAATGATTAAAATCACAGATTTCAGTGTCTCATGATCTCCACTTTCTGAGGCAGAAACATATGTTATAGATTACACTAAACGACAGACATTTGGCCATAGTGAACAAAAATCTCCCAGCTAACACTTTTAGGTTGAAAGAACGTTTCTTTAATGTTT
>JAZGTK010009438.1:0-17266 GCA_036877625.1 Ambastaia sidthimunki | reverse complement strand
CATCACAGAGAACATTCACAGCTACAAACTTCCTGTCAGAAATGCAGAATATAGAAATACATTTTACTGAAAGAAGTAAAATGTATATTCGGTGCAAGGCCTGTTCATGCCTAGACTGAAGTGACTGTGTGGCTTAAAATTTACTTTAAAGCATTAAAATTAAGTATAATTAAAAAAACATGTTCAATGTGAAAACAATGCACTGAAAATGTTTGCTTAAAGAATTGGTTTGCCAGACAAACATCAACCTAGCTTCTAAATTAAAAACAGTAACACATCAGTGAAGTCTTCATCAACTTCCTTCATCAAACTCTATGAAGTTCATGGTTTTATACATGATACAGTAGCATTTTGTCTTGCATTATGGTACCATTTCTGGAATGTTCTAAAACGCTTCTCCACCAGTAAACTGAGTGACAGTTCTATGCTAAGTGCATCACGACTGAACTCCGCCTTCACCCCCACCCATGCCACAGACTCCACCTCTTCCAACCACAGTCAGGTATGAAGGACTCCAAAAGAACTCTGGGTTTTAGTAACTGTGTTATATTTACACAAGTAAGACTTTCTTGTACCAAAATCCATTGATTTGGGTCCATTTTGTGCTTTAGGTGTTAGGGAATGTGCAAGCTCAGGCTTTGTGTTCATGGACCGCCAAGTCCGACAACCATCTTAACTTCTTCAAAGATGATGTCATCACAGTTCTGGAGCAACAGGAAAACTGGTGGCTGGGAGAACTAAATGGAGTTCGGGGGTGGTTCCCAAAACCTATGTCACTGTGCTGAGTGGCAGTGATGCACCAGCGGAGTAAATACACACTCAATGCAATGCTGTAGAGAAAAACCACAACAATTCTGTTTTGACAGTTTAAATTAGTTCAGTTTGTAGCTGTGAGTGTTGCATGTACTTTGTCTGTGGAATTAATGCGAAATGGTCGAACAATTACATGCATACTAATAGTTACATTAAAAGTGTGCTAAGCCAACATTCTTCAGAAGATGATGAAACTGGACGTTGCTTGACCTTTTCTGTTCGACGTGGTCATAACTCATGTGGCACAACTGCTCTGTATCTGTTCTTTAGTTGCTAAAGTATCTTTTGTAAAACCTGTTTGTGGTTTGGTTTCGGTGCTTGATGTTAAATGTTCTTCTTGTAGTTCTGTGGATGGAGCTGACACTGCATCAGATGGACCCAACTATGAAGGTAAATTAAAAAAAGTTTTACTCCCACCAGGAAACTTGGATACATTTGGTTGTTCTGCTCACGAATACATCACAAGCTAATCTCTGCACATCAGCAGTGTCCTTCAGTTAATCCTCTTTTCTCTGGGTTTATGTGTGGATCTTCTCATCAGAGTATGTGGCGCTGTACACTTACGAGAGCCCTGAGCCCGGTGACCTGACCTTCACTGCGGGTGACACCATCCTGGTGACGGAGAGAGAGGGCGAGTGGTGGAAGGGCAGCATAGGGGATCGATCTGGTGTCTTCCCCTCTAATTATGTCAAGCCAAAAGAAACTGATGTAATTTATAGTTCAATGGTTATTTTTATGGCTTTTAATTAAGTAATTTAGTGCAAGAAACTAAGAGCAGGCAGCACTGAATGAGTAAGAGGCCATTCACACAAGCTGTGTTCTTGTGTTTAAAGACAGCAGGACTGAGTCAGGCTTAACTCAGTCTTAACTTAGTTCAGATGTGAATGGCTGTGTATAAGTCAGTGATAGACCTATAATACAATAAACAATAGTACATAAAACAAGCCATATATTGATTTCTAAGGTCACGTTTTGTAACCCAACCACTGTAATATGTTTAAATTCTCTTCATTCGGGGTTGTTTATCTCCAAATATTAAAATTGATAGATTTGTGATTAACCCAATAATTCATTGACATACCATGCAATTAATTTGATTAAAACTTTTAGACAATTTGACAGCCCTACTGTTTAGGGATTTATTCTTTAATATAAATATTAATTGTTTTGTAGTTTGTGGTGATGTAACCTATGTTTGGTTTTTCATTAGACCTCTGGTAAACTTGGAACACCTGGAAAGAAGCCAGGTAAGTTACTGTGTCAAGACCAAAATTAAGTAAAAACTCCAATAATTATGTAGTTATGCTATTTTTTTATCTGTACAAAATTATAAATTATTCATAAATGTATTTCAGTGTTATATTGCATGCTTGGTGTGTTTCTATGATATAACAGGTTATAATATATAATATGTTTGTGTGTAGAAGTGGCCCAGGTGAGCACTGCATATACAGCGGCAGGTGCAGAGCAGCTGAGTCTGGCCCCCGGTCAACTCATCCTCATACTCAACAAGAACCCCTCCGGCTGGTGGCTCGGGGAACTGCAGGTTAGTGGACCACTAATCCTTATTGACCTGAAAGGGGCCATTTTCTACACTTTAAGTTTGTTTCTTGGTTGGCTAACCTTTTGCATGAGAAATGGACAAAACCCCAAGCCAAGTGGTGGGTTATTATATAGGTATTAACCTATACAGGCTGATTACAGGCTGACACAGGCAGAACATGCAAACTCCACACAGAAATATAGTTTAATATGTTCTTTTAATATGTTTTGCCATTAATATCATAAGGACTTGAATAACCCATGTTAGTTTCTATAAATGGGATATTAAATTATTTTCGTGGGTTATTATTTGTGTATGTGTGTCTTCAGGCCAGGGGAAAGAAGCGTCAGAAGGGCTGGTTCCCTGCGTCACACGTTAAGTTGCTGGGCTCAAACAGCGGCAAATCCACACCTGCACCTGCAGTTGGTAAGAATCTGAACACACACCCTATTATTATTAATAATATATTAAAAGCACTAAATTATTAGTAATAAGTTAATGTTAGTTCTATAGTGCTGTATGCTTTTATGAAAGCAGTAAAAAGAAAAAGCACTGTAACACACAACTCTCGTGACTTACTGCTTCTCATCTGTTTCTCCAACGTTTCTCACCATAGTCTGCCAGGTTATTGCCATGTACGACTACACCGCAGCCAATGGGGATGAGCTGAGCTTCTCCACAAATCAGATCATCAACGTGTTGGACAAAAGTGATCGCGATTGGTGGAAAGGAGAACTCAATGGGGTCACAGGCTTAATTCCTACCAACTATGTGAAAATGACTTCAGATTCAGACCCCAGTCAGCAGTGTAAGTAAAGTGCCAATAACAGACCTGTGTATTTTGACCTGTGTTTTTATTGTCACTTAGGTTTTCACTTTAAATTGCTTTGGCAACAGTGGTTGCCTTTAATAAGAGACTTGTATGGTTTCCAGTCATAGACAGGTCATACTTATAAAAGCACATGTTACATTTTATAGTCCGTGTCAAGCTGTTTGTTGATTTAAAAGTTGTGTTCTTTTGATGTTGACTGACATGCGATAAAATTGGTTTATGGCAGAGTGTATTACAATTTCAATAATGAATGTATACAGCTTTAAATATTTTAGTGCAATTATCCAGTTGCAATATATACAATTAAATATATACAATGTTCATCTACGGTTCATTTTATGGGTTGGAAAGTTTTTTTTTGCCTAATGATCATTTACATATAGGACAAGATAGATTTAAATATGGGATTTTTCCTCCATATTTAGCCACAAATGTATTTTATACATGTTTATGGCTTCTTTTTGTCATTTGTATTGTAACACTTTCTGTTTACCCACATACCACTGGAACCAGTATTTACTCACTTAATTACCCTCCTCTGTCTTTCCCATAATTTACTTTCTCATATGTATTAATATACAAGCTTTTCTGTTGACTGGTAGTCTGGGTCTGATTAATCACTTGGTGTCATTTACCCAAAGTTTCTTAATGACTGCTGCTTTGATACTATTTTTGGATTTCTGGACAGTAAAACTGCAGCCCCATGTGATCAATTTAGGAGATGTACTAATCTGCACTTAGTGTGAAACTGCCTTTACCCTGTCATTTAGGCTAGTGATGCAATTTAAAGATTACGTAGTTCAAGAGAGTATTTGTAATCTCTGGCAGTTTAAAGACATTTTGTCCTTTTAAAGAACAAATGATTGTTGTTTATATTGAGCCAGTTTCATCTGGGATCAATCTGGGGTTTTGTTACAAAGTGTATTGTGGAGTAGTTTGAGGAAAATAGGCCAGTAAATAGTTTGTATTAACAGTTATTATCAGTGGTGTATTAGAAATGTGATTAATGACATGAAACGCTGCTATTTTAAGCACCAGCGCTGTCACCCTGGGTGGGATTGTTACACATTTTCAGCGCTTTGTGCTGTTTGTGCATGACACGTTTATGTATAAACAGATTTGTTTAATATAATACAGGAAACTATGCAAAACGTTTTTGAAGCTGTGGACAAATGTTTGCCTTAATATAATTTTAATGGATGTTGTTGTTCAAATATCTCATACTTTGAATCTTGTATTTATATATTTCTTTAAAGAAATCTAGAAATTAAAGTCTTTAAAAAAACTTAAGCTCATTTTTGTCATCCCTTTGAATTACTTGTAATATAAAAACAACATTTAAATAACACGGATACATAATTTTATAACCCCAGTAAAAACTATTGATTTGATTTGTAATATTGTAATTGGTATTAAGTAATTAATCACTGTTATAATCAATACATTTCAAGCTAAAAAAATACAGATAACAGAATTAGCTATGATCAGAATTTGTTATTTGCCATGGCTGAATTTCCAGGAAGTTTGGCATCAATCCTGACATTAATAAGATAGCTAATCTACAGTCGTTTCTGTTAGCCTGTAGCTGTGTTATGGGTGAAAACAGATTAAATCCTGCTAGCATGCTGACACTGTTTATCACAGTAAATCAGCAGATTTTTACTAAAACGCAGTTCAGGAAAATGAGCGATCGTTCAGGGGGTAAACTTCTATTTTTACGGCTGTGGAATGTGGACGATGAAGACCCTTTTAAAGACACCGGCTCTACAGATGGTCAAACTGGCAGACCATCACCAGGTAAGAATTCATGTCAGAGAGTTTTGGCGTTCTCTCCACACACCGCAACTGATATTTCCCTGCTTGCTTTTGAGTGCTTGAGTGTTTGGGCTTTGTTGATGCACATAACTGAGGGATCTTCTGGAGCAGTGGATGTGTTTAAGGGTTTGTTTATAAAGGTTTGTTATGTGTGGGTGAGTTTACCTGTGCCCTCTTCTTGTAGGGGGTGATGACTCCAGCACTCTGGGCTCATTGAGTCCCCAAGAGAGGAAGCGACAGGGCTACATAGATGAGCTCATTCATACAGAAGAGAAATACATTGAAGATCTACAGCTGGTCCTGGAGGTACACAACCATACATCACATACAATTATTTATTTTTTAAACACATTTATTTATTTATTTAAACTTTATTTTCCAAAAAAAAGGATTTTAATAAAAATAAAAACTAATTTTATTTAATAAACACAAATAATAACAACACAAAAATGCATATGAATATATATGAAATATATAGCATGTATCTTTTGTTATTTAATGTTTTGTAATGTATTTTATTTATTTAATGTAATTTTTTTTACTGTTTTTTGTTCGTATAGTTTATGATATAGTGGTGTGATAAATACCATTTTCTGCATGTATAATACTTACACATTTACAATTGTACTCATGTAAAAGTACAGCATGTCACTTGTCATTTATCTCTGGTAAGGTCTTCTACAAGCCCATGTCTGAATCCGGCCGTCTGACGGAGGCTGAAATGAACATGATATTTGTCAACTGGAGGGAACTTATACAAAGCAACAGCAAAATGCTGAAGTACGTGACGTTTACAAAAACATTTCACATGTGCCACCACATCAGACTCATACGTGATGTGTGTATCGTCAGGGTCTTGAAGACGAGGAAGAAAACTGGGGGAGAGAACGCGCCAGTACACATGATCGGAGACGTCCTGGCGTCTGAGCTGTCACACATGCCGGCGTACGTCAACTTCTGCAGCTGTCAGCTGAACGGCGCTGCGCTCCTGCAGCAAAGAACCGATCAGGAACCCGACTTCAAAACCTTCCTGAAGGTAGCAGAACCTTCACTGCTGAAGTGAGCCTCAAGGCTATAATGGTTAAAGACTGATAAAATGAGCTGTCCTGAAAATCTTACACATCGCAGGATTTTGGTGACAGGAAGTCATTTTCGAACATTGGTATTTTTGTCTTGCTTTCCAGTAAAAATTTCTAAACATCCCTAAACAAAGCATTTACTTGAGAAGCAAATTGACGTCAGGTATCAAATGTTGTTTTTAGGCATAAAACTAAGTTATTTTTCTTGACCCATTGGCTAAAAATACCAAAAACAGCTATAAAAATGTGTGTCTTATAATTTTACATTATTAAATGTGTCTTGATTTAAGGATATTTTAGATATTTTTGCTAGGGAAAAATGTTTTCCTCAATAAAAACATTAACATTGACTATTGAATATTTCAGAAAATAGCCACAGACTACCGGTGTAAAGGAATGCCACTGTCCAGCTTTTTACTGAAACCTATGCAAAGGATTACACGTTACCCACTTCATATTAAAAATGTAAGTACTGCAAAGTAACCAGGTGACCTGCTCGCTGCAAATCATTTTCTACGACTTTCATTAATGCAAAAGATGCTCTTTGCAGTCTACAGTTACCAGTATATTATAACCTGTCTGTATGCATCTCTTTGTACATGTTTGATCATTTTATATTGTTTTTCTGTGTTTTATATATATCTCAGTATTATGTGTAAAGCTGCTTTGAAGCAAGGTAGCACTGTAAAAAACGCTATAAATATTTATATAATTAAAAACCGAATTGAATTGTATCTAGATCCTTGAAAGTACTCCAAAAGGTCATGAGGACCATGATCATCTTCAAGAGGCTTTGGAGAAAGCAGAGCTGCTGTGCTCTCAGGTGAACGAGACCGTCCGAGAGAAGGAGAACTTGGAGAGACTGGAGTGGATTCAGTCCCATGTGCAGTGTGAAGGCATCACTGAGGTATTTACAGTCTTCCTGCAGATACACTGTTATAACACAAGCCTTGACTTTCACATTTAACACTGTGTTTACTATCTGCTCCGTCACCTGTCTAGAATCTGACCTTCAACTCATTGACCAACTGCATGGGTCCTCGTAGACTTCTGCACAGTGGCAAGCTGTTTAAGACCAAGAGCAATAAGGAGTTATACGTCTTCCTGTTCAGTGACTTTTTGCTGTTCACCCAAGCTGTCAGGCAGTTCACTTCCTCAGGAACAGACAAACTCTTCAACCCCAAGTCAAACACTCAATACAAGATGTACAAGATGGTAGGTTTCCACTGCTAAAGATATTTGCCACTTTTAAATTGAAAAGGAAATTGTATATTATGATGTGTTCCATATATAATATGTAATTGTATATAATTATATACTGTCATTTTATTTAATGTGTTTTGTAACGTGTTTCCAGCCTGTGTTCCTCAATGAAGTTCTAGTGAAACTTCCTTCAGATTCGTCCAGCGATGAGCCCGTCTTTCACATCTCTCATATAAACCGTGTGTACACCCTGAAGACTGAGAACATCAACGAAAGGTCAGTTTCACAGATCTTTATCTGCTTTATCTGCATGCTGCTGTTTACTGAACACACTGGACAGTTTCTGAACCATAAACGCAAAGTTGCTGTCGCCACACTGTAAGAGGAATTGCTCTGGGAAAACAGATGCTGTAAAAGGGAATCTTTAAGGGTCTTTGAAACATTAAGGCATGTTCACACCAAGAACAATTACTAGATCTATAACAATAACTATATTAGTATCAGCACCAACACACGGTAATGGTATTTTTTCTGAGCTTGCATGCTTCAGTTAATGTGTGAGCCTGTTATATTTGTATTGGTGGTCAATGTTTTATCACTCATCAGCTGAAAGTGATGTCAGCGATATTGTTTTTCTGTATTGTTATTGTTATAATTGATGTGTGGATTTCCCTATTCGCTTACATTTCGAATTTGTAAAACTTTAAATCAGAAAAATAACTTTCATTACAATAAAAATTCTTGGTGTGAACAGGCCTTTGGTTCTGTTTAGGTTTTTATTCAGGATTTTTCTACATGTGATGCATATGTTGACGCATGTAAAACTTGTGTTATTTGTAATGTTTAACGTGTGCTTGGTTTTCTGCCAGGACTGCATGGGTTCAGAAGATCAAAGCTGCATCTGAGGCATTTTTTGAGACGGAGAAGAATAAGCGGGACAAAGCCTTTCAATGTAATTCCTTAAATATTACTGACACCTTCTAAACTCTTAATTAAATAAATCAGTGATGACTTCATTCAGACTTGTAATGAGACTTTACGGTGTCTCTTGTCATACAGTTTTGAAACACCTTAAAATCTCTTTGTTTTCCGTTTTACAGCTCGCTCAATAAAGGCGAGTGGAATCGGTCGACTGCTTGTCATCATCTTAGAAGCAACAGAGCTTAAATCTTCTAAATCAAATGGTGAATGATTTAATTACAGGAAATACTTTCAGTGAATTTCTGAGATCTATAACATCTTACAGTGTATTACTGTTTCTTTCTTGTAGGAAAGAGTAACTCATACTGTGAAGTGACTATGGGCTCTCAGTGCTACACCTCTCGAACCATCAATGACACCGTCAATCCCAAATGGAACTTTAATTGTCAGTTTCACATTAAAGATCTGTATCAAGATGTCCTGTGCATTACAGTGTTCGAACGTGAGCAGTTTTCACCAGATGGTTAGTATACCAAGTGTTTTAAAATAAATTACATTCTATTTACGTTTAACCAATGTAATCAATAGGTTCCCTAACCCAGCATTTCTCCATTCCTGTAGAATTCCTAGGTCGTACTGAGGTTCCTGTGGCCACCATTAAAAAAGAGTTGGAAAATAAAGGTCCGTCCACCAGAAGGCTGCTGCTTCATGAAGTTCCCACAGGGGAGGTTTGGGTTCAACTTGACCTGCAGCTGTTTTGACCACAAAGGCCCCAAATGAGAAGATATTCCCAAGCACACTGACTCACCACAAACCTTTGAGATCTTCCACACTTGCTCCTGCCTTAAAACGCTCTCAGCTACTGTAAAACATACTACTGAATATGTGACTATTGGAAAAAATGAGTTTGCCTTTACAGATTTGCCAAGTTTTGCTTTTGGATCAAGTGACATGGGAGGAAAAAGGGAAAAATTTGGGGAAATGTATTATGCTTTTGCCTAAATAATTTGCCACTAGATGTAGAGATATCTCAGGAATGTTTTCCTTTAAATATACTGTTTTATTGCTGTACTGGAATCCATATTTGTTATGATCATAACTTGCCTTGGTCTGATGTTGATGACTTTTTTAAACTTGAATATTTTCATCAGGAACACTTTCCACCTGTTCTTGAAACAGGTGGAGACGATTTTAAATTAATTGCCCATCTGTTTTACCTGCCAATTGTTCAATGAACTTCACCAATGCAGAATTATTTGCACCAGCCAATTTATCTTCTAAAAACTCTTTGTAGTCTATTTAGTCTAACATGGAAGAAACTTCTTTTTGTTAAGCTTACTGCTAGTTTTATTTACTAAGGTACAAATGAGGTGATTGACAAGGGGTGATTTGTTAGTTTTAAGCACTGTTTATGTCGTGTACTTGACTGAGTTTTATTTATGTAATTTATGCGCTTTGGACTATCTGCACATTTAATGCTGCCCATATATCTGAATTGCCATAAAGCATTCAGGTAAGTTTTTAATATTGTAAATTGTAATATTGAGCTGAAACAGTATGGAAGTGTTTAGGTTGTCTTTGTTGTATTTGTTTTAGTTTAAAGTATAAATGTAATAAAGTTTGTTGAATGTTCTGCCAAAAAAATCTCTGTATCTTTTTAATAGCTAAAATACAAATAGCTAAAATAATGAATGTATTGTAAGAAAAGCCTTCACATAAGCACAAGTAAACAAACTTTTAAAAAGTTTAAAATGCAAATAAAACTTAAATTTGTTAATTTTTCTGAGTTGAAATTAGTTTTCAGCCTGTCAAATACTTAAGCACGTAGCCCCCAGTAATTCATATTAATTAAACCTCTGCTGTTGGTGGTTGTTAAGGGCAACGCAACGCCACATCAGGCGCACATCTTGCAACTTTCTAAAACTTTTGCGTCTTGCCTATATCGTAATTTCATGACTATGAATCCGTTTCCAAAGTTATTACAACACTGTCTCATTGACACGAAACATGTTGAGTGTGCTGCGATAGTCGCGGCTAAAAGTGGCGATATAACGGCTGCGTCCAAGAACTTTACAGTAAGTTTGTTGCAACTTTTGTATATGTCTCATTACATGCGCATTTTACTCTGTTTTTTTCCTCTTTTATATAACGAAGACTTGTTTAGGATACGTAATTGTTTACGTAAAGCAAAAACAATAAACGGGTGAAATAGGTTTTGATCTTTTAACAGATTTCTCCAGAGCAAGCGGCGGTGTTTGTAGACGCATTCAAACACGTGAATGTAACGAGGCAGAAAGGACTCCGTTTGAAGGACAAACTTTACACCTGCGTGCGGGGTGACAAACACTCAATATACTCCAAATGTGTACGTAAAACGGTTCAGTTTTATTTATAGCATGCCTACACATTCATACTCCAAATGTAAGCTTATTAACATATTCCTCATATAACCCCGCCCACTTTAATCGACGTATTAAACTAATAAAAATCTCTCATCATCTGTGTAGGATGGGCGTGGCCTGATATTGGTGAAAACTGCGCTGTTTGTGATAGCTGCTACTTATACAAAGAATATGTATCCCAGTATCTGCGTGGAGGCTGTTGAAAAACTAGGTAGGTTATTTGTATTTAGTTAAACGGAATTAAAAAACATAGTTGACCTTATTTAAACAAACTTTATTTATACCTATATCATGCATTTTAGCCGAGTATCTACGTGAAAAGGATAAATGAGGCTCTGACCTGAAGAGAGGAGGCTCATCAACATAATTTTAGCATTTATAGATGTGATTATCAAATAATATTTGAGCTGCAAGAATATCTAGAGGAACTTCAAGTAGTTTGTATCACAGGAATACTGTGCATGTATAATACACACACATAACATAAACATGCTTTTGATAATACTGTTCAGACAAACAAGAAAACATTGCTTGTGAGATCATATAAGATTTTAATTTACATATTTGGCATTTTAAAATATACACACAACAAAAGTCTATACATCTTAGCCCTAAACATAATAAAATACAAACTCAAGTGCCACAACAAGATCTTTCACAGAAAGAATGAAGAAATTCTTTACACGCTGTTAATGGAACAAAAGCTGTTGTAACTAAACATTTTGGGTGTTACTGTTTATATTATCAGGAAAGCTGTTGCAGCCACAAGGTATGAGTACCACATTCTTATATTAGCTTCACAGGACTTGTTTAAAATAAGACTAAATAAAGTGGTTGGGTAGCACAAGACAGTAACCAGAAGACCAGAAACTCTACAGTTTTACAATCTGATCATTCACAGTGTTGAAGTTCCTAGCAGTCCTTTATCAACATCATAAGAGATGATGTTGTAGCACTGACTGCAACAATCAGAGATCAGTACAAATTGCATTTTCATGTTGCACACAATCATATTAAATACATTTTCTTTGCAAATTAATAACAGACAACGTATGATAAAAAATACATGTTCCTAATGAGCACTGTTTTAACAGTAAGCCCTTTATCATCCATGCATCTACTTCAGTACTAGTTAACTGTGCTTCTTGTTAAGCTTGGAAACCCACAGTAGACTTGAATATACTACATTTCATTTATGTTAAATAAAGTGGTTCAGTAATTGGAAAAGCATATTTTCCATTTGTTACATTTATGTATTTTTCATAATATATTATTGTCCACTTTTGTCCACAGTGATGTTAACACAAACACTCACTTTCTTTAATCAAACACAGAAGAAACAAACACTATTTGGAGAAAGGTGTTATGATGGTGTTGGCAATACTTTTAAAAAAAGACTTTTAAAACAACCTTAAAGATAACATGCACCATTTAAGATTTATTTTAGAAACAACCATCACATGATTAAAATATTTATAAAAATTGTTTTTTTAAATTTTTTTCATTGATAAAATTCGTAAGGTTCATTTGTATGAAAATTATTTAATAATGTATTTAATTTTATTAAATTAATTATAATGTATTAAAAATAATCATGTGGGAATTAAAATAGGTAGGGAATACTTCATGACCTGAGTATTTCTTGCATTGTTGTTTTGTTTGGCTTTTGTTTTTTATTGCATGCTTTATGTCTAATGGGTATGAAGTCTGACAAAATCCATTTATGCATGTTTCATATTTATCTTGGTCTTGCATTAAACAAACACATTATATAGGAATGCAAAGTCACCACGTAGGCTAAAAATAAATATCCATTTGGCAAAATGCAGAATGTTTTTCAAAGAAATTTAAGGATATTACCTGCTTATGTGTTTGTTCATAATTAATGGAAAGAGTAATAGAATAATGTAGATGTCAATGAAAATTTTAAAACCTGGCACAGTTAGTACTTTGATGTTATGAAAGGTCACTTAAAGTTGATCTAACGTGTGTAAATTCTGTTACACCTGAGACATACAAGTGTTGGCTTTGAGTTTGTTTTTAAGGTAATAAACTTTCTAAACTTCTCACAGCATGTTATATGTTTAAGAATATTAATGTGCTGTGTACTAAAATAACTCATACAACTTCACAACCTTGGGCAAAGCCAAAGCTAAATTTTATATGACAGCAAAATGTTCACCTTTTGTCTGTTTAGTTATGAAAATGCATTTGGCACTTTAAAATAATTGTACCATCACTAAAACACACAGACACACAAATTCCCTTATATGAGCTAGATGATTTGATGCTGGATTCAGCCTGTTGCCAAAACTAACAAATACTTACAAAAATATTAAATGGGCAGTACGCGGTCTGCAAAGTGCTACGTTGCTTATGCATGAAAACTGTGGCAGTGCTGTTTGTTAGGAATACCTAAACATGTTAGCTTTCGTGACAACATTCTTTTAACTGTTCTTAGCCTGTTGATCCTGCTTGTCTACCTCTGGCAGCTGCTCTCTCCAGAAGGTAAACTGGCTGAAAGTGTCTGAGCAGGGGAAGTCAGTGGTGTTCCCTCTGATCAGAGGAGGAAAAACATGGTCCACAACTTCACACAGACGTTCATACCTGTAAAACATATACAGTGACATAAGAGCAACTCGATCGACTGTTATATATTTTAAGATTTCAAAACAGGCAGTTTCCACATATCAGGGCTGATTAAACAAAGTTCTCTGGTTTAGTATAGGTAGGGACAATGGATACCTGTTTGAAGAAGAGTGACCCATAAGAAATTTCTTGGGTCCTGTAACTCAATTTTTTTTAATAAATCTTTTCTTATAGGAGATCTGTTGGCAGTCACTTACGATGATATGTTGGTCTTTGCGTGTTCTTGAATGAGTTCTCCCTTAGGATTCACAGTGAATATTCTGTTCAAAGGCACTCCCACCTCTTTATACGAATACACATCCTGGAGTGAAAAGGGTCCCTTAGAAATGAACTTATAGAATATTGAGCAAGATAATATTAGCAGATATTGCAGTCCTGAAGTACTTACTGTTGCCCTGTTTCCAAAAGCAGCATAGAAGGGTTCTGTGTTTGGAAAGAACAAGTTTTTAATGTCTGTCAGACATTCGATTTTAAACTTTTCTGGCTTCTTCTCAATAACCTCCCTGAAATTAGAAAGAATTGTATATGGTATTAAAACATAAATTACAAAATCAATATTCTGTAAATGTCCCCATGTGTTTACAAACCTGTGAAATGCAGAGAACAGACTACTGGGGCTAAGCAGCACAGGTCCCATAGGAAGCATGGTGCCTCTTTCATTAACCCAGTGCAGGTAACCCCTCGTCATATCAGCCATTCCAATCGCCCGAGCTGAACAGTACATGAACTTGTAGCCATTCCTATTTGACAACAAGTTATAGATTGGCTTACATATATGTATTTGGTAGTCATTTTGGTGCTTTCAGACCTTGTATATTTTAATAAGATTAATAACAAGTATGTGCAACTCATGATATAGAAGTTGCTAGCGACATTTTTTACCAGTTTAGCTACATGACAGTTATAGCTATGTAAGGTTTTTAAAATGTGATTTGTGGTGTTTGGAACTCACTGGCTAACTCTGTGGTACAGTCGGGCAATGCCTTGATGTGTCCAGTCTTTTCCCAGAGTTGGCAAAATGTGTCCCAGGGTGTCAGATCTGAAAAAGATAAAAATTAGATTTGGCAGGAGTAGAAATTTTGATTTCATGGCTGGGTTATTTTTCTTCCAAAGAATAGTTTGATATTTCCCCAGAAAAGATGTGTTGGTAAAACCTCACCTTGTAATGGTACCATCTATATCTGAAATGACTATCTTGTCATCCCAGTTCCACAAATAAATGGTGCCCTCACAGCGACAGGTACCCTGGTATTGGGTGGTGACACTGAAGACCACATCATTTGGGCCATCTTTTAGGTTCAGACTGGCCTGGAACAGAAAAACATGGTTGAAGAATGGTGACCCATTAACTGTGTTAGTGTTTATATTAATGTTTGGGCTCCATACAAAACTAAGATTCTCACTAGCTGTTCTGAGGACAGACGTAGAGTCTTCCTGTAGCAGTGGCCTCCAGAGCTAAAGACTTCAGGCTGGTTGCTCTCAGGATTTTGTTTAGCACTACCACTGTCATCTTCACTAGATGATGATTCGTCCTTTAACCTGTTAGAAACACCACCAGCTAGTCCACATGTAAAGAAAATGTCTTATTTTACATGCAAAGATAATTGGTTATCTATTAGACTACTGGTGTCTAAAATTGTCGGTTTAACTCAGGTTAAAGTTAGAAAATATTTTAAATATAGTAATAGTAATATTAACTAAACTAACTAGTTTTAACTGTATTTAAAAAAAAAAAAAGTGGAAAATATAACCTATTTACATTATTAGCAAGAACAATGTCATTTTTCCAAACGATACATCTGTTTGATGTTTACCTGCCCACAGAGTCTGTTCTTATAGACTGATCTCCAGACTCAATCTGGTCCGATGCTGATTCCTGTTGCAGTAAGAATGACAGTAACTCAGTAACACTTTAATTTGTATTTATAGAAGTACATGAATGTTGCAAGTCTTCCATCAAAAATGGTCTGAAGCTAAATCAGTATTCAAACATACCGACTTGGAGCTGCTATTTCTGCCCCGCCAGGAGAACCACCAGCGTCCTCCTTTCTTGGGCATCTTCTCCTTCATAATGTTCTCCACCGTGGCCTGGAGCAAACGCACAGAGGCCCTGATACTCAAACCTCAAAAACTAAATGACGGAATGACTGTGACTGAACATGCAGCTAATAAATTAACACAAAATCACAGACGTACAGGACTCGAGCTGAACACGCTAGAAAAACAGTATGTGAAGAAACCAAAAGCTGAGTAGACGTAACTCAGACAGGAATACTTAGCGTGATGGTGCACAATGGAATGGGATGAGGGGAGATTAATAAAAGGAGAAGAAAAAGAAGAAGAGAAGAGACCATTTTAAATGCCCTGGAGTGCCATGACAGCCAATACACAGCGACTTTTAAAAGCCATGTTACAATTGCAGGAAACACAAACAATACAGATGCAAAACATCTCACACCACTTCAATCCACTATTAATGGTGTCAAAACATATTGAGTTAATATAAAGATACATAAAGTGGATGTACTGTGAACACTAGGCATGTGATTTCAGCATGATATGGGGAAGAAGTTTGAATGCAGGAGTGGTTTTTAATTTTTAAATGTAAATGTTGAATAATGACATTTTAAGGTAAACGATTGGTTTGTAAACCACCAGCAGAGGGCGAATAACTCCCATTCTCATACAAAATGTGTTGTTTGCCTATTTTGCTAACAGTTTGTATTAGTTTATAGGTGGCATTTAATGTATCACTGTTTGAAGCAGGGTATTTTGGTAGGACAAAACATTAGAATTTAAGATATGATATATGAAGCATTTTGCTGACAGAATCAAAGCTTAGCAGTTTTAGCTATTACCTGAGGCACAAGAGCACAGCTGTGCCAATATTCAGAACAATCAGCTCAACTGCTTTTTTTGAGAAATTGCTTAAATCTGCTATGAGTCACAATATCAGTGTTTGGTTGAATAGCTAAAGATCTTTATGCATGTGTATGTTGTTTCTGGAGGTCTTACCTTTGGCAAGGGTTTTTGGAAAACCTGCATGGCCAGTACAATAGGAGCAGCTGTGGTCCAGTTATAATACCTTTATGGAAAAAGGTTATATTAAGCACTGATAATTATCACATATTAAATGTTATTTTATTTTTAATGGGTTATTTAAACATTTTAATTCTAAGTATTGGGATTCTTTAAAATTAATTATTACATACTTTGTTCCGATCTTTACGACCAGGTTGGGATCATCAATAATAGACGGATTATCAGAAAACTCCTGATAAGTTACAGCTCGTTCTTCGAATTCTTCTGTGAATGAAAGATTATGAAGACTTTAATGTTATAATTTCTTTCCTGGCTTTTCCCCAAACAAACCTGGAAACTCTACAGAACACAAGAAGAGCTTAAAATACAAAACAGCTCGGCTTCTTACCGTACCTCTAGTGATCTCTCTGTTCTCAGTCAGCCCTCCACACAGAGAGATGGTGATATGAGGCAGGTCTCCTAATTGGTCAGAACAGCTTTCCACTCCACTGTCCATTCCACTGCTGCCCACCGACTGAGGGGACTGATTGGCACTTCTCAGATATGTCCCGCCCCTCAATAAAGCTGCCCCATCACTGAACAGCACAAGTACATTTGATACCTTTCACATTTTTACACTAAGCACCACAGCTTGATCAAAAATGAATTATGCAAGTGAATGAAAGATTAGGATGTTTATTATTTGTTTGCTTGCAAACTCACATCAGAAATAATAGCTAGTTAAATGTACCTCTTTGGAAAGTAAAGAGCTGCCACCCCAGGCTCCAATTCGATGATGTCATCCAGGTAAACTCCATCTGATCCCAGGTGTCGGCTCCTCTTGTCTAAGAATAACCATTATTATTTTATTATATACATAACTTCATTGTTACAAATTACAATTATTACAAATGTACAGTTCAATAAATGTTTTCTAAACACATATTTATATTGTTAATCATTAAATACACAGGTAAAATAGACTATG
>JAZGTK010009436.1:0-17271 GCA_036877625.1 Ambastaia sidthimunki | reverse complement strand
AATCAGCCAATAGGATCCCAGAATAGAACCATCCCAAAATAGTTAAAAAACCAGTGTGACCCCTCAAGAAGCTAGTTGATAAAATGTCAAAAGTACGTTTCTAAGCGAAGATTCACTACATACAAGATGCTGTAATATATATTTTTGACTTATTTTGGCCACAACATAATTCCTCAGTTTTTTTTTTTTTAATTATTGCTCATCGTATGCTCCTCCGTCTTTGTGGTGTGTTAAATACTGTGTACTAAGATTACTGTGAGGGACGTGGTGCTTTGTGTGCCAAAGGGAAACAGCTGTATCCACCTCCTGGCTAGAAAACACGCTTTAATTAGGGCTGCTACTTCATTTGTGACAGGCAACCCCTCTCACTGTGTTTAAGCAGAGCAGAGTGCTTCTTTATCATCTGTCCTATCACGATCTGACTGAACAAGTATTATTGGCAGATTTGACGTGTGTGGGCTCCGTGAGAGCGCTCGTCTTTCTGTAGTGAGATGCTGGAGTCAGAACCTCACATGTTTCTGCTCATGCTGATGACTGCCGCCCGCTCACACAGCTCTCTCTCTCCTTCACACACACTCACACACACACACACATTCTCTGCTCCAACCAGATGAGACGAATGAGTCATCAGAGCTTCAGCCTCCTGCTTACAAATGCTCTTCTCAAAATCTCTGGCTTTTCCAACACGGGCACCAGGGTTTCCTGCAGGATTTCTTTGTTGCCATGGGGGACACGACCATCCCCACCCTCATATTTTGTTTTTTTTTGTATTTCATTAAAAACCATATTCATTAAATAACAGCATTTGTATTAAAGGTAAAACCCTGTTGTGTAGATACATTTTACCATGCATTGTGATGAACAACTAGACCATAATCGGCCTCTTCACTAACCAAATTTGCCTGGTCAAACAAATTTGCCTGGTTTTTAAATACACGTTACACAGTATCTCTGTGCTAATGAAAACCTGCTGTTCTGTGAGTTATCTGAACTGATTCAGATCAAGACTTTATAGTCGAAACTGAAAAACGTTATTCCTCAAATGTTACAACTTTACCCTCAGTCTTTACATTTTTTTTTAAACATGGCATTAAAATGGCTTCGTAACATACGGAATTGCATTTCATAGACACTAAACATTTGATGTTCAGAGAAAGGCTTAAAGAATTTGTGGGGGGGGGTTGTGCTGGTATTGGTTTGATGTTTTCAGTGAGTGGAGGCTCTCAGCTTCTATAAATACTGTAGTAGAAGAGCACAGAGAACCGCTGGAGAGAAATGACTCACCACACGCTACAGCAGCTTATTTCAGACCGGTCCATTCCTCACTAATAACGGGGGGAACCATGCAAATGGATTCCGGTTTGATTAGTGATACACTGGAGACAAAATGCCTGGCCACGCCTCACTTACCTCTGTCGGGTTGCCATTAATCATTAGAACCCTTTTCCACACATACACAAATATTAGAGCAGTCTGGTTATGGATCGTAGACTTGTTTACTTCCCCTTAACATTTTGGTAATGCTATATTGAAGTGGGAGGAATAATGCATGTGAATTTGCACCTGTTGTAGGTCTGGAGAGAATGACGTGGAGTACAGTGGGAATCTAGACCTCGAGGAAGGGGAATTACCTGAGGATGTTGCCGGGGCAACAGGTAAACCAGCGTTTCTCCACCCATGGCATCTAATTTATAGCAACGATGCTGTTTTTCTAATGCAGTATGAGTGTCATGCATATGGCAATCTGGTGTGTTGAAACACTTAGCTTTAAAGTGTCATCGACTACGACACCTTGTTAATCATTCGTAGTGATGTAATCAAGCCAAATTAGCATATCAGCCTTTGAAGATGTGCTGCAGAAACAGAAGTCTAAAATGCTGTTTTGCTGTTAATGCGCCACATTACTGCATCACTGTATTAAACTGTCATTAGTCATTCTCACTCAATACACCTTTTGACCTAAAACTCTATAGTGTTACAGCTGTGTTTAGTTAGCCTACCTTCTAACTGACTGGCTATAGCTAAGAGGATTGTAGGAGGAAACTCACTGTCTTCCCCTGTTGGTCAGGAGGTTCCACTGCAAGTTCCCGAAGGCGTGGGGCAGGTGCGACCTCATCCAGTCTCCTGGAGATCGACCCGGTCATCCTCATTCAGCTCCTGGACCTGAAAGACCGCAGCCATGTGGAGTCACTGTGGGGGATGCAGCCCCGCCCCCCTGCCTCTCTGCTTCAAACCCAAGGTGTCAAAATCAAACACGCCTCATTTATTCAATTGTGTAATTAAACTGAGGACAGAGATATGATGGCTACTGCAATAATGCTCCAAAATTAACATCAAAACAGAGTTTAATGGCTCTCAATTTATCTTTGATTGACAGCTGCTGCAGTAGCGTCTCGTAAAGAGCGTGAGCGTCGGCCCCAGGCGGTTCGTCGCTCGACCCCGGACTCAGGGGTCCTGATCAGGCTGAAGGCTCAGATGGCTGAAGTGCGAAGTAAGATGTCGGATGTGAAAGGACAGCTGGAGGCTCGCAGTGGAGCCCATCCTCGGGTCTCCTCTCAAGGGGCCTCGAACCATGAGCAAGGCCCCTCCATGGACTCAGAGGTGGGGCCTAGCCGCAAACCCGGCGATGTGCTCTTTAAAGGGCCCGTCTCATCACGACACTCTCGCAGTGGTATGTTTTTATATTTAGTTTTATATCAGCTACTCTGATTCAGATATCAAGGTCTGCATCATTACACCATATTGAAATATTGGATCAAAACAACCTACAGGAGTTTTTTTGTTTATATTGGTGTGGATTTAGCATGACTTCATTTTGATCTCGGTCCCAGGAGTGAAGAAGGCTGGTTCTCCTAAGCAGGAGAGTGTGGAAACACTGGGTGGGCTCTCTCTGCGCAGGGCTGTGGATGCTGGCGAGAAGGAGCTGAGAGGAGCTGGACGAGAGTCACCCGAACCCGCTTTGTGTCCCAGAGAGGGACCGGCCTCCTTAGATGGTCAGTATGCTGCTTTCCATCCTGTGAACATTTTCAAAAAGACAAGCAGGATTTCCTTGCCAGGAACGATCTAAAAAGTGTTTAGGAAAAACTAAAAAGAGTTTTGGGAAAACACAAGCCTGATCATTCAGGGAATATTCAGAAGGTTAATCTGTGTTTTGCAGGTTCCCTCAAGCCTCGCAGTGTGCAGAGTTCTCCTCCCTCTCTCGGTAGCAGCTCCTCTTCCTCTGATAAACCCTCTAATTCGAAACACGAGGAGCTTCTGTTTGGATCTTCAGAGCTGTTCAGCATCTCGGCTCTGAATGGAGCGTCCGTACACGGCACCAAACAGCGCAGGACTCCAGCCGTTGGGTAATGTACTAAAACTAGCAATCAGTACCACTTATGGTTCTCCCTGTTGTGTGTGTCCATTTATGAGCTGAGTGATGGTTAGCTCAGTGTGCTGGAAACCAAATGCAGTAGCTTTGATTAAAAATGTGATTGAAAATTACCAAGGACAGACCTTTAGATATTAATGAGATCCTGACTGATGTTTTATCAGCATTTCTGTTTGTATTTAGATATTTCAGTTCAGTCAGAAATAGTTTAGACTTATTAGTTTTAGATTCTGATAGACTCTGATCTTGTGTTTGTATATCATTTAACATATTTTTTTGCAGTGAATTGTTACTATATTGTTTTTGCACTATTAACTTGGTCAGATAACATGAGGCACAATGACTACATTTCACAATGCTATAAGTTTTGACTATTAAGTGTTTTTATAGTGAAATAACCATGAATGGAAGGTTTATTTCAGTCAGGGTTCAGCCAGGGTTCAGTTTGTCCCTGGCTGAGGATGTGAGGATGATGTTTAGGCAGTTTGTAGTGAGGATAAAGTAACACACACACACACACTCATTTGGTGAGACTGTATTTCTCAGGTCTGGTCTGCTGATCGACAGCTCCCTCAACTGTGACCAAGAGAGCGCTGGTGAGATCCATCAGTCACTGCTGTCACTGGCTGAGCCGTCCTCCTCCTCTTCCTCACGGCCTGATGAAGGTGAGAGAGGAAGATCTGTTCTCAAACACTGACAGGAAAATCAAAACACAACTACTTGACTTCCTGCACAGTCACTTCAGGGGGAAAGCAAATGTCACTCGTTTAGCTGCACATAAAATCTGACTTCAGAGGCCCTGAGGTCGTTTTCTTTTCCTTTTTCGCTTTTGTTTAAACATTTTATTTGCCAGCACAATGAAAATAATTTATATCCTTCATTGTGTGTGTGTACACAATAAAAAAAAAAGGAAAAAAACATCATCAATACAAGATATAACCAATTTAATATCACCAATAGATCTTAATGTGCTGGTTCACATAAAAACATGGACGTCCATCTGCAGGTCTTCTCTGTCAGAAGCAGCCCCACCACACACTGCCGAGCATGAGCAGTGACAGCGAGATAGACTGTGACACAGAGAACGAGAATGAAGATGAAGCCGTGGCTATGGAGGCTGGAGACTGCCAGTTTGACACCAGATCCCTGCCCTGCACAGGTACTATATCTCATCCAAAATTAAACACCCGTCATCCTTCACTTCCATGTCTTTCCAAACCCGTATTCTGTTTTCTGAAATGTGTTTTGTGGAACACCTAAGGATTTATCTACCAAAGTGTAAGTAAATGGTGACATTGTGGTACCACAGCAGTCCCTGGTCCCCATCCACTTATATTACATGGAAAAGAGCAGCAAATATAGGTTATACAGGTTTGGTTAGTTTGGTAAAAGTGGTATTGTGAAAATTTGGGAGTTCAAAGTAAAGATGTGAGGAAAATCATTATTTTTGTTGTACTTTAATACCTTTTGTTCTATATTGAGGAAACACTCATTTACTTAAGGATGGGATGAATGTTATTATAAGAAATGCTTTAAGTAGTTAAGAATAAACGCTCAGGTCAGCCACCTGTTAAAGCCTCTCATTTTCTCAGTGGGTGGGCAGGAAGTGAAGAGTGAACCGGTTTATTGTAGTTTTACAGCATTAATCCAGAATGTTATTCCTCATGCTGTAGCGTGTGTGTGGTCCTTTGAAGTCATGTTTGTGTCTCGTCCTCAGGCGAGCAGATGATCTCTGATGATCTGAGCTTTGTGAGCGGAGACACCACAGACAGATGATCCACTACCAATTACTGCCACAATGTTACAGAAACGTGCGGAAGCCACACAAACCTTCCCGTGTCATCACACACTGGATGCGTTTTCTCTGTGTTTTCTTCTTTTTCTCCTGTGGTTCTGTGTCTGTACACTTCATGCTCAGCTAGAACAGAAAAATGAATGTCTATGTTATTTCAGAGAAACACTTTTTCGATTGAGAGAAAAGTGGTTTATTTTTGCTTTGAAATGCAAATTGCGTAACATTCCGTTATAAAGCTAAAGTTGTAAACATTTGTTCATGTATAACCAGATAATCAATATTACAGTTAAATACTACATTTCCTCTGCTTTGGCATTGCTGCTTATTTCTTGTAAGAATTGATATGGTTTGTTTGATTGTATTTTATTTAAATGACTGGCTTTCAGTCCAGTTAAAGAATGTCATGAAGGTGCTGCTCTATAACTGTATTTTTCCTGTACCTTTATTCTTTGTGCACCTTATATATAAATATTAGCTATTTTTATGTAGTTTGTCTCCTCTACAGTAGCTGACCTCACTTGAAATGATGAATATATTAAGCTGTCTAGTCCAAAATGCTTAGCTGCATATAAACAAAAACCTCTGTTTAAAGCACTTAGAAATTCCATACCACAAAATTTCAAACTGCTACTACATTCCCATTTTTACAATTTTTTTTTTTTATTTCCTATAAGTTTTTGTTCATATGCACCCATCTGTTAAGGGTTATATAAGGTGAAATGTCAAAATAAATACTGTTACATATATAAACCAAAGTCTCAGGTGAGTCCAATTCTGTATGTTTACCTGGAGGCTATATTGTGCATCAGGGCTGTCGATTTTGTGTGTTTGTTGTTTGGTTAAGAGCTTGGAAACAAAGCATCGCTGACACATGGTGTTTTATGGCAGTATCAGCTGGGAAACGGCACAGTTTGTGTGTTGAGTACATGTCATGGCTTCATCAGCAGCTGGGTGAGGATGCAGCTGTATTCATTTGACCACATTTGTGCTCTTTGCATGCGTCGTTTCTGCCGATTACAATCTGTTGAAAGGTTTTGTTGAAATTATACAGCAGTTAATGCATTGCTTTCTCTGTTTAATCCTTGGCTTAGGAATTCTTTGCAGGTCAATGATTTGTACAAAGACAAAACGTAACAATTTTACATGGTCTTTTTTTTGTTGCATCAATTGTAAACTGCTTCTACCCCTCAGCATGTTTCTAGTCTCTTAAAAGTCCAAAACAAACTATGAAAGTGTTCTGTGAGTTTCCAGTGTTGTTCTAATGCTGTTGTATTTGATGTTGTTGTCTCTGTTTCTGACATTTGTGTTTCATATGAGTTTATTGGTTCTTTCTCTGGCATGTTTTTATTTTTTTTCAGACCAGAAATGAACTGAAAGATATGAACAGTATTTTACTGTATATTTATCTAAATTAAAACATGAACAAATAAATGCAATACTTAACGTTTCTGGTCTGTTGTTGTTTGTTAAACTGCAGTGTGTTGACGTTTATCAGAGTAAAAATCAAAGGATAATATATTGTCATTTAATTTGTTTTGTGTGCAAACACTTTTACAGTTTGGTTGTGCGTTTAAATGTGACACAGACATGTTGCTGACAGGTTTCAATAGATATACTGTGTGTGTGTGGCTGCCTGTCTGCACCTGCTGTTTGGTCTAGTCTGTGACGTGCAGTGCCAGGTTAGTTCTGTGAGAATAAGCCCAGCAGTGTTTATGTGGATGAGTGAGTGTTGGCTCTGATTCTGTCCTCTACACATCCGTTCCCTGGGTCCAATCCCTCCTCCAGCATCTGACTGCCAGCGATCAAAGCCTTCTGTGTACAATAGAATCCAATATCCTGCTATAGAGACCGGATTCATTGTCTTTATAATGATAGCATATCTAAATTAGGCCTTTAAAAAACTTATTGCTAGTCATTTTACCCCCTGAATATGTGTTTAGTGCGGTGAATTTGCTGGTAGTTTCAAGGGATCTAGGTCTTTATTTGTTGTACAAAAGCGTTGGATTCCAAGAACAGCACTTTAATTTACTGCTCAACCACAGAAGGGCAGAACAGTAAATCTTTTGCCAGAGTGATTTATCACCCTTTTTTGTCATCACAGTCTGGACTCCAACTCCAAAAGAAAAATCCGGCTCTTTATGAAGACAAAGAAAAATACCTCCATCGCTAATAGGGGTGATGTGGGGTGATTATTAAACTGAGCTGGTGGAGACCATAGTAGGAAATGACTCAGGCCAAACTCCCTTAACAAGCATGTAATTGGCAAAAAAATATAAAAAAGTAACGTACAAAACCCAAACATATAAAACCTTTTGTTGAAGTAAAACCTGAAACCCTGACATTCGTTGCCACATAATTTCTGTCCGACAGCATCATCGTCATAGATTTATGAATACATATGGTTTAGTATTTTGTACATCTCAAATGGCACTATTTTTTTTGTTGCACTATTCTTATGTTGATGTTAGTTGCCCTGCCTAGTTGGAGTTATTAGTCCAAGGAGTTATTAATCTAAAATTGTCCTGATATTCGAATAAATTTTTTAAACTAAACTTTAGCTCTTATTTTGCATAAGACAGATCTATTGAACAACAAATTGTGAGACACAAACCGAAGCAAACACACAATACTTGTGTCATTAGAGGTGTTTTTTTTTTTGCTTAACGCTTACATAAACTGCTTGAAATTGAAAAGCTCCTGAAATACAGCAGAGGCTAGTTTTGAAAAGCTTTCTTACTGTGGAATAACATATATAAATATATCCATTATTAACCTAGTAACCATTAAAGTTTGATGTATACCACAACACATAGTGGATGCAGCAATGTAACAATCTCACCTGTACTGCTGACAAACACCTTAACACTGACATATTACATACAGAACTACAACAACATGATGTTATGCATCTGTATTATTTTAAAATACTTATTAATATCAACAAAAACGTGTCATTTAAAAATAATGTCAGGGATGTATCATCACTTGTGACATGGCACAGTGTCCAGTCGCCTGACTCACAGAGGTCTATACCTCAAAATGATTTTAGGTTCCTCCTGTTCAGTCAGTTTAACTATTGCTGTATTAGTTACCACAAAAATGAGATTTGAATACAACAGTGGTTTCTCATCAACACAGGTTTAATAGAATACAGTGATGATCATCAGTAACATAGGTTTCTTTTTTTTTTAAAGATACTTTTCCCCTCTAGTTGTCTTTAAACCCTTCCTCAGCTTTGCTTTTAGTGAAGACAAGCCCGCAGAAGGAGCTCTCTCCACTCATGGCTTGCGTAGGTTTATTATTGCTAGCAGAAAAAGAGCAGTACCGGACAGTACGTGGACAAAAAGCAGTGACAGCAAAGGAGGAGGGCTTAACCGTCATGTGAGGTCACTCGAACCCTGGACGCTGAACTTATGACTATCGCTAACAGGAGAAACACTGTGTATAACAGTCAGTCCACTGAGGGCCAAGGCTCAAGAACACATGAAGACGGAGAGAAATGTTCTTCTAAGTACGGTGCCACTGAAATAACCCGTCCGTAACTTTTGGTCGTTGACTCATCGCCGTGAATAAGCAGGAGCCAGTGACTGTACACCCAAAAGCTGCATCTGTTAGCCTTGTTTGTTTCCGTCAACGCTCGAGTGTTTTTCAAGTACGTTCTTAAGTGTGGTGAGAAAGGGGGCGGGGCCAAGGGTTACTGAAAAGCGTTACAGACTTCCGTATCCATCTGAGTTATCAGTGGTGATTAAAATAGCACATTTAGAAGACAGACTTTACATACACGTCCCGAATGTTACGCACACCCACGCACTCAAAACGCACACACATACGTACTTGCATACATACGTACATATACAATATAAGTTACTACACTTCCAATATATAATTTGTTCCCCATAGGAGGTGCTAGAGGGGTGCAGGGGTGAACGCTCATAAAGGAGAGAGTGTTTATGATGGTGAGAGTGCGAGAGGGAGGGTTATATCAGAAGGTATCAGCTATATCTAGGCCGAACCCTTTGTGTAGATGTGGTACAGCTTCTTTATAAGGTCCATGTCCTGAGAGCTGCACTAAATCAGTTATTAATCTCCAGTCATCGATTCCATCTCATAGTTCCATCTCCGCAAATCTTGGAATAATGAGGCATGATACAGCTGGTGATGTTTTCAACAGCTCAGAATCCTACTAGGGTGTAAAACCAGGCGACGAATCTCATAACAGACGAAGAATCTGTGTACATACATTTGAGTCAGTCTTTAACGTGGGGCAAGCGTTAATTTCTTCCTTGTCCAAGTCTGAATGAAGGTCCAAGGAGGCTTCCACTTACATTCTACCTCTGAATGTACATTCTGAAGCAGTTAAAACGCACCAGAACAGTTTAGCTTCCCTTTCTCCAGCAGTTTTAAACTGATTCCAGATCAGATTGAAGCTCCTCTAAAAAGAGGGCTGTTGGGGGACACTGGGTTCAGGTGGGTGTGAGGCTGAGCCCAGGTGTCAGTGAGTTTCGTGAAAGGAGGCAGATGAATGGCGCTTGAATGACAACACACAGTGATGCTTAAGCTCCGCCCCCAACCTCTTAATTATCCCTCCCCCCCAAAATAGAAAGAAATGGTAAATAAACTGTTTAGTGTAATGGCACACAAGGATGGCACATGTAATTTTTTTATTCTAGATGTAAGAAATCAGTTCCTCTGTATAAACAAATAATAAAAAAATTACAGTAATGCAGGTTAACAATATGAATGGAATATTATTGACTAATCGTCCCCTACAGTATCTGGCCACAAGCTCCTAAATCACACGTCTTTGTAAGTGGTTGTGGATGTACCAAACACACACTGTATCGTATCTATGGGTCATAGTGTGTTTCCTAATTCTTTGGTTTTGAATTTGAAATACATACGGAGTATGTTCTGCATCTAAATTTGATCTGATATGTTTGGAAGCTCACCTACAAATGCAATTATTTTTCTTTAAAATTGTTCTCTCTCTCAAACTGTAACAATACAAAATTGTTGATCGTTTGAAATGCTTGTTGCCTATATGAGGAACTGTATGTTATTTTTAATAAGCATCATCAAAGAGTGACTGAAGATACATTGTGCAAATGTTTTTTTGGTGTGTCTGCCACCAAATCGGTCAAAATTTTAAAATATATAAAAAAAAAGTAAATTATGTAAATTAAAAAAAATAAATTATGTAAAATCCAGAGGGTAAAACAAGGGGACATAAACAGTACTGTACATACAGTCACAAATACGATGGTAGCCATTCATGTTAACACACCCCTAATATTAGCGAAATTATGCCCCACCAGCATTTTAAACTGGACAGTCTTATATGTAGCTTTGTTACAAGCTTTGGAAAAGTATAAACTGAGGAATAAATTTATCTCACCATGAAGGTGATTTTGAACAAGTGTCTTGTCTTAAGGTGAGTGGGGGGAATTCACTAAGAATAAATTGTGCAATTTTATAGAGTCATTTATTTGCACAACCTTTCAGCATCGTTTCAGCACACATACTGTATCTATCTCAATGCAGTGTCTTGCGTTTGGGTTGTGGAGGATGTGACCTGGACCCTGCTGTCATCTCGCACTATTTGCAAGCAACGTGCAGCATTATTTCACAACGTCTGGCTATAAAGCGGTTCTAATGCTCTTCTTTATCGCCTCTTCATCATTTGATGAATAACTGCTGCCACAATCAACAAAAAACACTCAGACATCTCATTTAAATAAACCTCTGTTCACTGCCTGCTTCCTGTGGGCGATAAAAGCGCCAGCAGTAATTCTACAGTAATTCAGCCAAACGAAATCTAAATTAGCCTGACTTACAGTTCAATCTACAATAAGCCTAACTTACAGTACAGTCTATATTAAACCCAACTTACATAAAATAAAAGCATGTTAGCACAGCATTTAGCATCTGCCTGGCTAGTAATTTTAGGTTGTAAGAATGTTTCCCTAATGTTTTCTTTAAGATATTAAAAACTTTATTTTGAAAGTTATAGGAACAGTCTAAACATCCAGTTTTTTTGAAGTTATTGTTTGGTTATAAGAACATTATTCAAACATTTTAAAATCCAGAAACATTTTAAATTGTTCCAATAACAACTTATGAATTAAATTTTTTATATATTTTATATATATGTATAACATGAAAAAAACATTCTAATGTTACTGCGAGAACATTTTTGATAACTTTAAAAGAACTTTTAAAGAATATTAGCCCATATTCTGAGAACGTTCCCTGTTAGCTGGGTGTTAAACTAAACAAGGCACAACTGTTTAGTGAATTCACCCCACAGCTTCTGATCATTACAAATGGCTTTAGTAACTGTATCATGTCTCACATATTGGCTATAGGCGCTGGAGATATAGGTGCTGCCGTTCAATCATTTTTCTGCTAAAACCTGTTTAAAAGATACTACACTGGGTGTGTGTGATATCTGAACCCTGTGAGAGTGTGTAAACAGAGGACAGTGTGAGGATAGCGTTAACACTCGTTTGTCTCTTCTGTACACACACCAACACATAAAACCAGAGCAGAGAGAAGTGATGAGGATGAAGAGGAAGATAGCTGAGCAAGATGAGGGATTCTGATAGGGTGGCTCATTTAAAACGAGAGAGGAAGTGTTACAGTAGTGTAGTATCTGTTTGTGAATGTGGCTCTGTTCCAAATCCTAGTGAGCTCCCTACTGCCTACATAGGCAGCTACCTTAGCAGCATTCTAACTGAAGTCACCCTCATTAATTGCTGATTTGGAACGTCCAAAGCACATGGTTATGTGCCCTAAAGTGCTGACTACAAAGTCAGCTCACTAGGTTTTGTAACAAAACGTGAGTGCTCACTGTCTCCTCAGTCTTTGTTGTGTGACATGAGTGTGTTTTAGCCTTGGGGATGGGAAGGCAGTATGATGGGGCGAGGAAGTTGTGGATTAGACCCTTTTGCTGTGGGTTACATGGGGAAAGGCTATCCCAGGTTTCCTCTCTGGAGAGCGAAGAGGATAGGGCACACTAGGGAAGCAGCTCAGGGGACCATGGCTCTCCCTGGCCCTCCGGATCAGGCGCTGTGATTCCCTCTTCAGTGGTGCAACCTCCAGCCGCCTCTTCCTCCGTCCCTCATGGGGGAAGAGTGCAGCCACCTCCAGCAATTGTCCATCTGAGGTGGGCTGCGAGTAGGAGGGGACTCTGGGTTTAGGCTGGGGCTTTTGCCTGTATCCAGAAAGGCCCTCCTCTTGGTAAGGGTGCCAGGCTGCTCCGGCCCCGTGGTAAGGAGGTACGAGGTCTGGCGTGAAGGTTCTCGTTGGGGGTAGGCTCGATGAAGCTGGGAGCCTGAAGCAGCCAGTCTCTACACGCAGATCTGGCCCTGTTACACTCAGAGTCGTCCTGTCCGTAAATGAATCCATACGATCTTCGTAAGCCAGGTCAGCCGGTGCGGAGCACTGCTGGAGTGGCCAGCCACCTCGATTCTTTCCTCCGTTCTCCGTCCCTCCATCTTGACACACCAACTCACTCTGCAGGGCCTCCACCTCCTCTTCCTCCTCCTCTCCTGCATCTTCTATGGGTTCCTCTTCTGGTTCCTCCTCAGGTTCCTCTGAGGGTGGGGGCAAACGGGGGTCCCTGAGGAACACCACGATTACTGTGATGTTATCGCTTGACCCCGCATCTCGGGCTGAGGCTACTAGCTTGTGGGCCACCATAGCAGTGTCTCCGTTGTTCTCCTGCAGGTGGTCGCTCACCACCCGAACCGCTTCCTCCGGGTTCACGGTGTCATAAAAGCCATCGCAGGCCAGGATCAAGTAGTCTTCACTTCCATCCAAATTGAAGGCAGTGTGGTCGGCATCACCACAGATATAGGGTTTGTGTTCTGAGTCACCTGTACACACACACACACACACCAAAAAGTTCAGTGTCAGTACAATGAAAGTGATAAAAAGTGATTAAATCCAGAAGTCATAAAAAATCCAGTCCACATTTTACATAAAGAAAATGAAGGCTTAAGTTGTTATGATTTATTGTCATGGTAAGAACTGTGATTATTTTCTCATTCTCAACATTTTACTTTAGTCTAGTTTTAAGATACCATTATTGTGTTTGCATTACAGTAATGAGAATTGTCAGGAACAGCTGCCACAGCAATTAAAATAATGTCACAGCTCAAAACATTTATAAACAATACAAACAGGTTTCATTGTCTTTAAGCAAACAAAGTTCTTATTTTTGGGGTGAAAAATATCCCTGACATGTTCTTGAGATGTGGTATAACAGAAATAGCCTTGCTTTTCCTGTTTATGAATCAGCAACCTTCAGGGAATTAAATGCTAGTCTGATAGGATTATCTGACAGATTAGCTATCGGCATTTAAGGAGGGAAACACTTCCTGTGCACAAAACTGTGGGAACACTTCCAGAAGAATTAGCTAATGTACATACTGTAAATGAGCCAGACAATACAGTATCTTAACAATTAATTAAGATGATGTGAAACCGTCACAGAACCGTTCCTACAAGTCAGATCATGCAAATAAATTTGTGGTGTGTTCAACTGTTAATCTGTTTGTACTCCTTTTAACATTGTAACAATATTAACATTAATACAATTTATACTTTTTCATTATCAACAAAATCTAATTCGGTCTAAATCTAAACCATTTAGTTTTCGGCCAAGTGTGTCCATAATTATTGGTTTAGTTTCAGTCAAGAATTTCCCTTTTGATGCATCATTATTTTTAAGAGTCACATACCGATGGCCCTCGACACTGACAGACTTCCATTRACTCTCCATGTGCCGAACCAGATGACACAACCGCCCAGAGCCTCGATCCTCTTCTTCTCATCCTACACACACAAAACAAATAATGATTCACCACAACAGTGAGCATCAGATTAATGTCAATCAATAAAACTCTTTGTTTTATTGTTTTAAAAGTGACCGAAATGCCAAGCGTGTTGTGTTACACAGATTTACTGTCATGTGACTTTAAAAATCATGTTGCTACAAAAGACAACAAGGTAAAAAAAAAAGGTCATATAAAGTGTAAGGCCTCAACTAAGACCAGTTATTTTTGGTGGCAAGTGATAAAGAATACAGTTTCAAGGACAGGAAACAACTGATCCTAGGTCAGCACTTTATGCTGAGGCATTTCATGTAGATAAACTCATATCAGGCGACCGCAGTTTCACGTTTAAATGTCCTCTCAGCTGTGAGCAGACTGGAGCTGTAAGCCGTGACTTGAGTCAATGATTTCAGCAGACACTGAGAAACCAGAGATCTGCTGAGCAGAGTGACCAATGACTGATTTATGATGTGGTAAAATTAAGTGAAGTGTATGAAATGAAACTACATTACATTATATTACATTAACATCACTGCAAAATATTTTAAAACAGAAATCTGATATACAATACAGTGGCTCAAAGGTTTTTGGGCATTTGCCCAAAATGTTAAAATATATGAAATCCACTGCGTTAGATCAAATATGGTTTTCATTTTACAAAGAAAAACTGTATAAGTACACAAGCTAAACCTTTCACAAAATACTGGCAAAAATAAATTCACCTTATAATAAACTTCATGATATTTTTTATTTTCTCAGCACTTGTTTATCGACAGGCACCATTACTGATACCAAAACCTTTTTAAATGACCAACTATTACATGAAATATCAGACTGGCTAGACAATCTGCCCCTCACATGTACGAACACAAATCACACTGTTGAAACAAACACATGATCTGAGTCTCTTTTCTCACCTCTCTGTCCGGTTTGTGTGGCTTCATCAGCTCCACTGGTTGACCTCTCCTCACCATCATGACCTGTGAATCTCCGAGCCAGGCCACATACAGCGTTTGTCCCCTCAGAAAGGTCACGACCCCGGTGGTGCCACAACGCAGGTGCTGTTCCACATACAAGCACAGATTAGATACATGAATACTTCTAGATGTAATTGCTACAGAATAGAGTTCCAACAGTTAAGCTCTTCTCATCCATGTTTGATGTTCAATGTACATGACCCAGCTGACAAAGTTTAAAGAACGTTTCAGTAACGTTTCCATTAAGTAATAAAAAAAAGGTTAAAAATGTTATTTTGGAAAGTTCTAGGAACATTCAAAATGTCCCGTTTTTAAATGTTGTAACCTTATAAAATGTTCCACCAACAACTTAAGAATAAAGTTTGTACTATATAATATATATATAACATAAAATGTTACTTCAAGAGCGGTTTATAGTAACTTTGAGAGAACGTTAGCCAATGATCTGAGAATGTTCCCGTGTGCTTAATCATAGTACAGCCTGTGACAGTGACTCACCTCACGTGATGCCTTCTGTACAAATCGCTCATCTGTCAGTTTGAAGGCGTGACGCAGGGCTTCTCTCGGGTCCTGACTGAACATTTCCTGTCTGACCAGGTTTACATGCAGGTGGTTGGCAGCATAGATGGCAGCGTCCACCCCACCATGACCATCAAACACGGCAAAAAACGCCTGCTCTTCCTGATCCTAAACACACACACACATTCTGTTAAACTCACATACAGAGTCAAAGTTCATGTGATTGAAAATAATAATAAACAAAATACTACATTACTGAGGAGCTTTCAAAAATGTGTTACTGCTGGTTGTTTGTTTGTTTTTTTAAACAATTTAAGATTTTCAGATTTAGGAGTTTTGGGTAATTATGTTACCAAATAATAATAAAAAGCATAAAACACAAAAATATGAACTTTTTATGAAAACATTGCTGATTATGGGGGGTCTAAACTGCATTTATATTCTGTATTAAAAACTAATAAACTCACTTGACTGGTTAATAATGAAAAAACTCCAATCTCTGTATTATTGATGGTCACGTATTAATTAATGCAACACATTTGATGCATCCCACGAAGCATTTCATATCATCTAATGAAAAATATTTTGATACAGTCAATCGCTACACTGAACAAAGCTCCTGTTTTCAGCAAAGTAGCTTATTGCCTTCTAAAAGATCTCATAATCCATTCTTAATTGAAATAAATCCTTTCGGTCCCTGTGAAACAGGTAACAGAAACATGCCAACCCCTGGCAGTCAAACTATCTGACACTGACGTTTTATTCAATGCAGTCAACACAGATAAATGAAATATTACACATGAGAAATATATGCAAATCAAACGTTCCTTTTCCCTCTCGATCTGTTTTAATTATCAGCAGCTTAAGAATTATTAAATGGCTTAGTTCCACAGCAGGGCTGGTCAAATGGGATAAGCTTTCATTGGTATAAATAAGAATTTCATTATGGACGTCTCCCTGAGCATCCATTACCGTGACACTGTTTCTATGTTACAGCCGAGCGACCCGAGACGAAATGAAATTGCTCTCATTATGATCAACAAAGTTGTCTATATTGCACACGCTACTTTAATGGGAGCGTCCTAGTTTTTTCCAAGCAGGTCTATAATACCTAGGAGATAGATATTTGTTAGCATACACACTCATTTCAATGGAATGGCAGTCGCTTGACCTGCTTGTGTTGCATCTTTGCTTATGGGCGTTTAGGTCCAGGCACGGAACTTTTTAAGCCAATCACTGGAGCCGTAAATGTCATGTGACTAAATGCTGTCAGAACATTTGCATTTGGTTAAAAATTATCTCTGCAAGTATCCTGCAGTTTTATATTTCAAACAGAGATGGCGGTAAAGAGGTGAAAGTTACAAACTGCAGCTTTAAGTCCAGCCAAGCAGTAGTGAAAAAATGACCTTTCAGTTAAAACAATAGCAGGTGAAGACCACTGACAGAACGACAGCTTTCTATGCTATGTTTAAATCTCTCTCTCTCTCTGCCAATGCACTAAATTAAGTCCACTTATGGGCGACAGTGGTCTCTGATCTCTTATTGCCTGAGGCAAAGGGACGCTGCTGCTTTCCAATATTATCAGTAAAAGCTCATTTATCAACAAACAACTGCCAGGGACGGCAGATATAACAGAGTCTGTGAGTAAAGAGAAGCAGAGTTGGTGTATTGACAGACTGTACTGCCATCAAAATGTTATTGTTCCCCACAGTGGGTCTATTTCATGCTACAGTGGACGGTCATGTCAGTGTCTTCTCTCATTAAAGGAAGAAT